>NBZA01003666.1:0-107545 GCA_003054995.1 Aleochara bilineata
ACAGTTGCCACTTTTCCAAACCTCACTTTTAAAGGCTATATTAGGCCAAACCGCATATTACTCAAAAAACTTTTTGTCTAGTATTCCAATGATTTTGGTACTAACAGAAAGTTCAAACCACACAGATTACAAAACTGCAAACAGTTTCCCAATATTCACCATAGAACGCGAGATATTTGTGTTTAAAGTTGGACTTTTTTTCGAAATTTCATCTCACTTTCAAAGGGTAAACTTCATATCAGACAAACAATTTTTCGTCTAGTATTCCAATGATTTTTGTACCAAAACAAAGTTCACACCACGCAACTGCCAACAGTGTTATGATATTCAAGAAAGTGCATTAGGGCAAGACAGGAATACGAAGAAAGTAAATTTGCCGCCCCAAAATATTTTCCGCCTTAGGCTATAGTCTATCATGCCTATAGGAGTATAGGTAAATCAGCCTCTGTATGTACATATGTACTTCTCAAGCATAAGAGTTCACGTGTACGTGCACTTCTCACTAAATAGCCTTAAAACTACGTGCGCTGGCCAGGCTGGGCAGAAAGCCATATTACGGGATCGCGCGCGCGGCGGAAATACAAGGAAAACACTGTTCTACGAAGGTTCCTCTTCGGGGCAAGCCAAGCCAAGCCAAGCAAGTCAGCGTCGACACGATGGCAATAGCGATACACTCTCGGCCGCGAGTTCTAGCTTGTTCTTCACATCTCCTGGTGCACTATGCCTGCCTGCTGCCCGTCTGCTGCCTGCACGTACATTGCAATGCGTTGCGTTCGTTTACTGCTTAGCAGATTACGCATGCATGCCGTTTCAGTCTTCAGTCCTGTGACTTCTTATCGCAGGGCAACATGCGCATTTATTGCGTCCTCTGTTGTCGACAACATCGCGCGTTTTGCACGTTGCTTTACGAGTACGCGTATGTACCTATAATACTTAGGTATATAGCTAGAAAATATAGCTGAGAGACTGAGTGTGTGGTGCGTTACTTCTTTGTATTGCATTGTATGTGGCTTAAGAAGTCAAGTCAAGTGGTCGGCGCGCGGCGCGCACTCGAACACATTCGTGCGCGTTTCAGCCGCTCGTAATTGCTGAATAACATTTTACAACGTCTCAAAACAACAATGTTGCCAATTTATTCTATGAATTCGTTCGACGCCGCGTCCTATGCACTGTGCTCTTGCATATGAGTTCCAACTATGTACTTACTGCCTGCCTTACATGTGCAAGCTTTGGCGGCCAGTAATAGTAATGCGTGCTCGTTTATTTCAGAGTTTATGTTCGTTTTCTCACTTGATGCTTGACTGAAGAAACTTACAATCCATTCTGAAACAGAGAAAATTGAAAAATTCAGCAAAATTCTTCAAGAAAATTCATTTATAATCTCATTAATTAATATAATAAATTGCATGGATAATTAGCACATTAACAATAAATTCACGTGTGTACACGAGCAGTAAACAACATTCTAAGACAGATTCCGTGCTGGGCACTGGGAGCCAGTTAAGTTAATACATACACAATTTGTTCTTGGCTTAATTAAAGCGAACCACAGGCAAAGAATTAGCGCAGTGTATAATAATTTTATGAAATTTGACACAAGTAAGTGAGGCCGCCACTTGGATGCCCATGGTGGACGTTCGTGCATCGCGGACGACTTTCATGTTAGCAGAAAATTAATTAACTTGCTTAATTAACATCAGCATACATTCATATATAAGTATACGCAATATTTATAGTTTCAAATATAAATTCAGTGTGAGTTGACTTCTTCTGCATTTTCTATTCGAAAAGTCAGAATTCAGGCGAAAGAACGACTCAATTACAAAATATTATATTTCTCCAAAGAAATTCTTTTGGAAAAGCTAAAGTCATAAAGTAATTTTTATAATTGCAGATGTAATCAAGTGTAATTAGATGTAATTGGGTTTCCTTATAAGGTTTATATGGCGAATATAGCAAGTGAATGTAATTATTGTAAATTATTATAAATAAATTAATATTTATTAATAATTATATTCCTTATTTTAAATAAAGTTATAATAATTATCCAAAGGACAATTTATACAAGTACGTATTTACGTAGGCCAGTTGGTTAGTTAATTAATTACAGCCGCTTATGCAAATTGTTAAACTTTCAGCGAGAGTCGTAAAAAAGCGGAATGGAGGAGCGAAGCAAGGAAAGGAAGGGTTGCATACCTTAATGAATTTCGTAACTGTCACGAATGCAAATGAGTAAACAAATTTAATGCGTCTACAAATATCGCCACGACCCAGAGTCCAGATGATATTTATTTGTAAATGATATTAACGGTTCCCAGCTCCCCATTAGCGTCTTTAATGTTGTTGTTTATTTATTATGCAAATTGAAATTTGATTTTCGATCTTTGAAGACCAGCACTCGAGTCAGTCAAGTCAAGTCAAGTCAAGGTGCAACAATCAGACGGTGGCAAGTGTGAGACGCTTAATTGCAGTTTTCTTCGAAGTGAAATATTTATGTGTAATTAATTACCGAAGAAGACAAAAAAAGAAAAGGAAGCCGGAGAGGAGAAACCGAAACCAAAGACGAACAAACGTCTCATTTTTATCTACGCCACAATTAACATGTTTCCTTCTTTTCTGGGCATTGTCTGCATTTCGTGCTTTTCCTTAATTACATTGTCTCTAAACGCGCAGGAAGAGAAGACGCCGCGCCGGCCGCGCCGCTTGTGTTCCGAAACCGAATCCTTTTATGTCATTATTTCTTATTTTATTCTTTATATGCTGCTGGTAAGTACCTACGTCTATCTGTATTCCGTCCAAGCAAGTCAGCCGTTCGTTCTTCTTCTTTATCTCTTTTGTACGTGCTAACGAACGAAATGCAATTAGTAAAAATGCTAATTTATTTTTTATGCAAATGCACCGTAATGTGCAATTCATCAACAAATTTACACGTTGTTAATCATCTTGTACGTATAATAATCCACGACGCTAATACGTTAATGTATGTCCTTTGCTTCGCACAATCAGCGGATGCTTAAGACTTAAGACTTGTACGAAGCGATAGGCTTACAGGGAGACATCCATCATGTGCATGTGGATGTTATCACATGTGCGCACGTACATATGTATATGCATAAAATCGTACGCGCCCCGTTGGCCGCGTTGGGGGATGCTTGCGCCGCCGCGACGCTCACGACACAACACGTTAATGGCCGACAAAGTCGACGCCGACGCCGACGCTGAAGCCGAACTCGAGATAGTGTGTACACCGACGCCATGCCTCCAGCACGTGCACGTGTGCTTGGTGCACACGCCGCCGGATTAAACAAAGCGCCCGCCAACCCAGACGTCGGCGTCGGCGTCGCTGTACGAATGCGCCATCTGCGAACCGCTGCACGAACTAAAAAACTTAAACTTTATTTTCCAGTCAACATTTCATTCAATTTCATTTCTTTGCAATAAATAAACCGCAATAAAACCGAGTTGCGGTTTTGTGACGGTTTAATTATTAGTAATAAACTCAGAATATGAAAATTTTCTAACGACGATGCTGAATCAGTCAGACTGCCTGCAATTATTAGCCTTTTATACTGCACCGTAATGGTAATGATTCACTGGCTTATTGTTCCATCATTTCCTCTATAAATATTAGCGCTTGCGGTCAGACAGCCAGTCGTAGCTTTGTCAGATATTTATTTAATTTCAACCACTTGCCACTTGTGTACTCAACAATTTCTCAATAAATATTTAAACAAGTCTTGAAACAAAGCGCACAATGAAATATTTTTGGAAAATGTTCACGTTCAATCAGATAATAGTGACTTGGTAGGCAATAGGCAAGCACAAACGCATGCCCAAGTCTACATGAATAAATCTCGGCGTGGACAATATAAATGCAAAACGATGAGCCGCGGATTATTCCTCGAGTTATTACGCAATTGTTGAGCCGTCGACATCGTTTTCCGCCGGCGAATAATATTTAAATATGGGCAGTGCTGCTTTCAAGCCTGCTTGGCATGGACATGGACTAATAGCAACAAAGTATCAGTATCGCCTGATTATATTCAAATTTATCCCTCCATTTAATCCGCTGCCTCTGTGTTGTGTACACCTATTACGTGCATATATGTACAACAATGTATGTATGTTAGCATTGATAATTGTAGCATCACATGTATACATGTTTAGTTCGTGTTGTATCAACTTCACTCTCTACCTAACCTACTTGATTGAATCCGAATCCGAATTCAAATGGAATTCAAACTCAAAACTGTGCTGAACTGAACTGAACTAAGGTGGGTCGAATGCGAATCACTGTTTGAGTGTGCTTCTGGTTTTGGATTCACATTCCCATTCCGATTTGAATTTGAATTTGCATTTGCACGATGGGTTTGGTTGGGATTAAGAGTTAGAGTAACGTTCGTGTTAAATGCTCTACGGTAGCAATGATGAGAATGAAGAGAAGAGGAGAAATTCAGTTGCAACGATGGGATAGGATAATAGAAATGCATGTAGGTATGTATGTATAAATAACATCAGTAGCAATAGTTGTTTGCCTAGTGCTCTGCTCTGCTCTGTGCACAATACCATCGCGAAAACCCGACTAACGGTGCGCAACCATCAACCAGCGGCTGATTAATAACCGTTTGATGCTGCATCCGCTTTGATAAATAACTGATTAATGGTTTCGTCTTCATTGTTTCGCATTGTCTATATCTAGATATCTAGAATCTGCACGAATGGTACGAATGGCAGCTTAAGCTAGTGCTGACTATAGCAATACCGTATACCTATGTATATTCCTACCCATATATTACTAAACAAATATAATATATAACTAGCAAGCGCAATATCAGCAGAAGCACGCAACAAATAGGCAAACATGGAAATCACAACTCTACCTTGTGAATTATTTCCGCATCAAATATAATACATGCCTACAACATGTTGGTTGCTTGGTGAAAATATGCGTTGCGCGTATGAACAAACACGAATATTCATGCGAAAATCCATTGGGACTTCAAAGAAATCACTCACGAGCATAATCAGACCCAGTCCCAGTCCAAGTCCAAGTCTCAGCTCCAGCGACAACGCAACGCGAAAAGAGAAGAGAAGAAAACCTGCCTGCCTTGTGCGCGCCTTTCAACCAACTCTTTCTTCACGTAGGTACGCGAACCACCGAGAAACGCATTTGTGCGAACTTGTAATGACGTGTAAAAAGAATTACGGTACTTACTGCATATGCATACATACCTACAAGCGCGCCGAGTGCTCATTCTTTCTTTCATTACTTCTTCCTTTCTGCTCACAATCAGTAGGTACAGTGCGTGCGTTCAATTTTATTTGACGTTTTGCTTTGCATCACATTAGATTACACACAAGAACCAACTAAGAACCCGCTGGTGAGGTGACTTGAGCACAACGCACGGGAAGCTGGAATTGTTTTGCATATTACTGCCAACTCCGTGGTTTTATATTCAAATGAGCTGAGATGTACATACGTACTACGTACCCCTTTCAATTCTTCCCGACATTAGTCGCTAAATTCTACCACAGGCAGGCTTGTTCATGTCACCCTTGTAAGTTTATTTTCTCAAGCATACAATGTACCTGGATAAGAAAGCGTCTTATTCTTAATTCCAATCCAGAAGACAGTTATTTATTTAGCGTTTTCCTGAGAACCACAAGTAGACTTATCAAAGATTTAAATATTAATGCGTATTTCTTTAAAGAAGACGCTGTCTGCGTTTAGTATTCGTTTTCTTAATTGATTCTAAAATAATTATAGATTTTCTAATAGAAAGTAGATTTTCTGTAATTAGATGGATCGTTTCAATAAAATGATATTTTATTATTAATAGTTACGTTGCGTTACGTTAGGGGGAGTTGACATCATTATACAAACCAGTAATAATAAATGAATTCAGGATAACTTTATGCCGGCACTCCTGCAATTTTTCTTTCTTCCTTTGAATCACTTAATTTTTTATAAGAAAATACAATAAGTATTCAGTTCGGCTGTAAACGTTTTACTCAAGTGCTTCTTCGGTTTCTTTTAATAGAAACTCGTACGTACATATTCCTATGAGTTTACATATGTACTGTACAGAGTTGGCATTCAAGTGTTGTCTTTCTTGTTTCCGTCTTATTTTTCCTTTAAATTTTCTACGATTGTATATTATATATAGTATGTAGCTGAGTTGGGAACAGTTGTCGCACGTATTCGTTGTGTGCATTTGTAAAATATTCATGAAAATCGTGCCGCCACGCTTGCATTCGCCATGCTTCCTCGTACCAAATGTTCTAAACTAAACTCAGAAAGCAATCTGTACCTACTTTGCGTCGCGAGAGTCGAAGAGGGAAGAAAACTGTGAGCCACCTGTATACAAGGAACCTCCGTTTTCTGCAGCGAAAGAAAACGCTTCTACGGATTCACATAAAATATGAACGATTCTTATACAAGTACCTACAAGTAAATAAACGCTCCTTAAGCAGAACAAAGCATGAAACAAACACCACCTCAGACCCAAACGCAAGCTTGAGAAGTGTTTCCCGAAAAACTGATGTCATTTTCGTGGCTTCACTCCATGCCACAATTATTTCTGAATTTATTATAAGTAACACAAAAAGCCAGCCGCATTTGTCTTGTTTGTTTGTTTCTCTGATTCAAAATATTTGGAATGCAATGCAATGTTTATCAAATAGTATAATGAAGGTGATTAATGCTAATCCGCGTTATTTATGATGCACTTCTTGTAGTTTATGTGAGAATTTTCAAACTTTCCTTCCTTCAGGATGAATTATAGTAAATCTTCCTGCCTTGTAGATAGTTTTTACTCAAGATGCATTCGAATTCACTTACTTTGCTTTGTTTTTTATTTATTCTTTCTCAATCTTAAGATGACTTTCTTTGTGTAATTATAATTTTTGAATAGAATAGAATAGAATATAATAGCTGTCTAGCTAGTAGGTAAGTAAATTTTACTTGATGCTTATTTACTTCTTGGCTTCTTTTCATAAGAAACCGTTAAGATGATGATGACATCTGCGCAGTGCGTTAATTCTATGCATATTTTTTCTAATTATGCATTGCTCTGCACGCCACATCCAAGAAGAACAGAAAAAAAGACGAAACATCAAAAGAAAATCGCCCACAGCCGGCATAGAATAATAGTAAGCTTCACACTTTCTGGAAAACTTCGTGTCGTTTTTTTCCGTTGTAATGCATTGCGTTGGACTGATAGAGGGAGGCGCATTTGCATGTGACAAAAGCCAGAGGTACATACGTACAGCTTGACAGATGCTCATTTAATATCATACTTTTTTATTCCACGAGGCGCATCGCATCGTGTCGCAGCCGTTAATTTATGCGTATAGTATTAAAAGAAAAACATGTGCCTTATTAAGGCAATCCAAAGCCTAGTTGTTGTGTTTTTTTTTTCCTTCTAGAACATGAAAGTTCACTACAAAGCTTTACGGTTTTAGCAAGTTATTATAGGTCAGGTCAGCAAATACATGACTTAACGCTTAAACTATTCGCGTTTTTTTTCTGCATGCGTTGCGGACTTTTATTTGCTTTTACCATTGATGAAGTTAAATAACAACAACAACCACTAAACAAGTATTCGATGCACGTAAATAAATCTATTGCAATGTTTTAGTGGAATTGAATTTGCATGCTCTCCAGGCGTTTCTCTTCATTTCTGCAATACGACAGCTATCTATCTGGCTGGTCTGATGTTATAGCTATAGGTACGTGCTATAGATGGAAATCGATGTAAGTATGCGAATCGTTGTCGAAACACAGCAATAAAATTGAACCTCAGAGTAATTATTCTTCGACGTACGAACATGAATATCACGGCGAGCAAGCAAGCAACCAAGTGAGCTGGCAGGCAGGTATAAGGTGTGTTACAAGCGCATGTTGCTTGTTTGCCACTCTAATCGCAATCAATCGATCATCACTTATTGAACGGATCCATAACTCGTGATCTCTGCTGAGCGCAACGCAAATGAGCTGAATGCGTGCGAAACGAATTTATCACTACGAGTGTAAAAGCTTCTCAGTCTTCTCAAGAGTTTTCGTGTGCAACATACACACTAACTCATTCACTCACTGCTATCGAGGACTCAATTCTAATTACGTTCAGCCATTTATTAATTTATGCCTAATGATAGGTATTTAGCGAACGTGTGAGAAACGCAATGATAATGTCTAATAAACATTCAATTTAATTGAAACGCGTGCGGTGCGGTAAAGCGCAATCACACTTCGAAATGAACACGCATTCAACATTAGCGCACGCAGAGTGGTGATGAGACATATAGACGAGCGAAGATAGAATAAACAGCCTGCAGCATGCAGTTTGCAGATTCAATGCCAAATTTGCAAATGTCATTCGACTAACTACGTACTCATCTTCACCTTTATATATGACTGACTGACTGTGACTGTGAGGTGCAAGTTTTTTCTCTTCTCTTGAAAGAACAGAAGAGAAGAGAAGAGAAAAGTCGCGAGTATGCCAAGAAAGAACTAAGAACTGTACATTTATTTGATGGCAGTCACATGCCTGCCTGCTTGCCTGCTGTACGTGGATAGATACTGTTAGCCAGTTGTACGGGAAGTTTTACAATAACGTATCGCGTCTCTTAAAGCGATGCCCATTTGTACTTGATAAAGTCAAACGCTTAGCCATTAATGGCAAATGAAAATGCGTATTGCATTCGCAATCGACGTGTCAATTTTATGTCGTGCCCATTGAATGTCCGCCAAGAATGTCGCTTTCCAGTACTTATCCTTAGCCAGTCGGCGCAAATCGCCAAAGAAAAAATTAATAGAAATTTAATATAATTAAAAGTACATGGAATGGAATAATATTGCGCTAAAGAAAATACTGTGAGTAGGTACATACGTACTTGTATTTCTAGGCAGTACGATTATAAAATAAAACATTTATCACGAATTCAAAGGAAATTAATCACTCGGCGTGTAAGTAATTTTCGCACTTTTTCCCCATGGTTAAATACTATGGATGTTGACGATTACACAATACATAATCGAGACACGAGTTGCAAAGCGCAAGCTAACTGGTTCTAACTGTGAAAATAATCAGCGATAATTTGCTTAACTAAAGTGAACTATTTGTAAGCGATCCAAGCTGTTCTCAAGTGGAATTTTCCTCGCCACTGACAATAATGATTGATATCTTGGCAAATTTCATCACCTGCTTAGCGTAATCGTACCGACACTCAGTCTAAGAGATCACCGCAGGAGCAGATTCAGGCTGAGCCTTCTGAAATGTATGATGTGATGGATGACAGAAGGAAAAAATATTCAATGCTCAACAAACGCACGCGTCTTACGCGAAAGATACAACAACGATTGTTGCTCTGCTGCTGATAGTGTTAATGATGATGATGATGATTGGACGTGTTCGTTCGTTCGTTAATGTTCAGTTCAGAAAGTCGAGATAAGCGAAGCGTTATTAATTGGATTAGATCGAATTGCTCCAGATTACATTATAATAGTCGACTAATTAAGTGTCGGTTCGCGTTCGTTCGTTCGAAATATGATTTCTGACACAGGCTTCACTCATTCTAAGACTGGCTGGCTTGCTAGCTGTGGTTGATTTTAATTAGCAACAATAGTACAGCTCTTGTTGCCGCTGGTTGCTGGTTGCTGTGCGTAACGAACGGCTCGAGCGCGATTGAAATGAAATCAATAAGTCAATGAATGCCCAGTGCACTCAACAACTCAACTAAGTAAGTATTTGACTTATCATCCCAATTCTTCAATAATTACACGCACAGTTATGCCTGTCCGAAAAGTGACAAGCCAACTGCTCAAGAAATACTCGCCAGTCGCCTAAAACGCATTTTTTTAGTACAAAATACTAAATTTAAGGAACAATATGTCCTGGATGAAGGTCACATATACACTCTAATTTGAATTCCTATCCCTTAATCAAGTATAGCTCTAACAGCTTGTACGTATGTACCTACTCGTATTGCAAGTTCCCTGATATAAATCAAGTCCCTTCTTCTTCTCCTCTGGTTGCCCGAAACTTTTGTTGAATTCATCCGTTTATTAAAATTTATTTAGCGTAGATAAAGCCAGCTCTTGGTCTGCTTATCCAGGCGATCTATTATTATATACAAATACAAACGGCTGGCTTTTTTATAAAAACGTTTTTTATTTAGAAATTTATTTTGCACCCTTATGCCCTCTGCTAACCCTTTCACCTCTTGCCGCTTGCCAGCATTTGTCACACATTTGCATAGCATTTGCATATCGCGCTCGATATCATCCGGCAATGGGTCGTGATTTGTGGCATTCGCTGAGAAACTTCATAGGTACGTACGTATAAGCATTATATTTTATTTATTATAATATTCTAAATAGGTACACGTATGTACTCGTATGTTGGGACAATCAACTCGAGGAGCGAGTAAATGCATCATAAAAATATTTTTATATCATTCGAGTGCGCATGAAATTTCTGATTTATACAATTATAATACACATGTACGTACATGAATTCGTTTTTAATTAAAAGCCATAAAAATCGCATTTTAACCGCGGCTCGCTATCGGCTTAATATTTAATATAACCGATTAGTATGTGCTTTTCAATTTGCAAATAGCGAATATGAAACTAATAATAAATATCTACATAGTTAGCCAGCGTAAACCAGTTTCAGTGTAATAAATTTTCATTTTATTGTCGTATATTTTTGAGTTTATGTTGATTGTTATTCAATAACTATGTACATATTATACTACGAGAGTAGTATAAGTATGCAATTATCTCTTTAAACAAATTAAATTTTCAGGAATAACCACTACTACCTATTTATTATTAATTTTTTTCTCTACTTTTTTTTATTTTCTTGGCCGGCTGGTTCTTGCTAACCCTTTTTACCCTTCACTTCTGATTTCAATTAAATTTTTTACATAAACTTCATACGCGTATAATTCATTACACAACCAAGCAACCCTTCCCTTCGCTTTGCCTTTTTTATAATTTTTTTTATAGAATCCTTACCTATAGTTTGACGTGCAATGCACGTGCAATGCGTGACTTGCAGCAGCAGGAAAAAATAATGCTTTCTAAAGGCCCACTGCAAGCACAAGAAATAAAAAACACAAGAAAAAAATTCATAATCAAAGCGAAAGTTCAAGCTGAATTAATTTCCTTATTGGAATAGTAGAACTGCATACAACTGCATCAACCCCAATGATTGCATATGTAATTTCATTATCAGTTACTGCACACCATGTTCTGATAGGAGAATAATTTTTAAAATAGAACTATGTACCTATTGAACTAGCATATACCTACTTATTTTTTGCTGAATTGTCGGCGTTTTTTATAAACTTCTATTAATTGTAATCTGATCAAAACTTTTCCAAAGCCTCCCTAACCCAATCGAAGCGCAAAAAACCTTCTCATTCTTCTTCGCCTCTGAGTACATATTTAAATTTAGCGAAATATGTCACTAAAATTAAATTCATATGCATAAAAGCACATGCACGTCAAATGGTAAATGTCATCTTGCATGCAGCTGTCGGTCCAGTTGCATTTAACTGGAATTACTCCGCAAGCGCTCCAAACTCATACTCAACTCGTACTGCGCATTGCATTGCACTGCATTGAAATAACAAATAATTCCCAGTTAGTTTGAAAAAGCTCATTGTTCTGTCCAAGTAGGCTCTTTGTTAATTGCCCTCCCGCAGCGATCACAAAATTAAGCAAAGAACAAAAAAACAACAAAAAAATTAAAAAGTGTGGAAACCATACAAAACACTGACTGATTAACAAAACCATGCATAATTTCAACACAACACAACAACATGCATGCAAGACAAGAGTGAAAAGTGAACGGGCTCCATAAAACCTACACGTCTAATTAGGTTCGGCGTGATTACTTTCGTTAATGATTTGCAATGGGCAATAATTAAGGCATTTTTCACCGCTAACGAGCTTTCAGTTTAACCCACATTTTTTAACTTTTCAATCAAATTCAACTACTTACATACATACATATGTAGAACAGCTACACTATATACATATGTTGAAACTTATTTTTCTTAGAGTTTAATTAAAAATTCCTATTTCTAATTAAAATATAAAATGATTGATTTAAAATACCTAAAAAGCAAATGACTATTTATGATGATGTCACTGCCGTGTGTTGTCAGTACAGAACGAAACAAAATTAACAATTTAACATTCTTTTTTCCAACAGCAATCATAAATAATTGGCACTTAATGAGAGTCGTCTTAGTCATTCGCACTCCCACGCGATTTGCATTTTAATAGTGATAGTTTAGCGCGTGTTCATGCTTCGTGTGCATGAAGTAGTGTAACTTAACACGTTGGGGACGGCGTGACGGCACATGTTGGTCACAAAACGCCACGACAGAGATAGGGAAAGTGTGAGGGTATGTCATTGATCTAAGCCACGCTGATTGGACAAGAGACGCTTTCTTACCCTACCTGGCAACGTATCGAATTAAAGGTCAACGCGAGGTAACCAATATAGGGTCGTGATTGAACTTGCCATTGCGTTCAATCAATGGTACAGGTGATACGCGTAGCGTGGGCTACAATGCAATAGCCTATTAAGACGCTAACGCATCATATTCGCCCAGCCTTAGTTTTTTAGCGATAAAGAGGGGAAATCAGCAAAAGCGCCGTCCTGAACGTGTTAAGTAACTTAACTTGACTGGACTTAACTCATCTATATAACTGGCAAGTAAGTAACTCAGTAAGTGAGTAAACACAGTGTCGTTTCGTTCCAAAAGGCCGAATTGCAATTGCCGAGTTTATCTTATTGAGCGAATTCTTACGCTTGCGCTTGCACAGCTGCTGTATTTGTTCATGAAATGTGTGTGCACTCTCTGACTAACCATCGCCAAAGCGCAAAACGCTTAAAATAAAACAGCGAACTGCACCATATCATCATCATCATCAACATCATCGAGTGTATAATGCAGCTCCGCAGTTGACTCATCGACGATTATTCTCTCTCTATGATGTTGCATTGAGTAATTAATAACATTTCAGCGTTTAGTTTACTTTACTTATTCTATTCTAGTTTCTTATCGCATTCATTCTCCTGTTGGTCACGTACTGTAATGTTATCACATCAATAAATCCACAATTATCTATCATTTCCAATGAAACACCATCAATACCTATCCTATCCTATCCTATGCTAGCCAGAAAGATATTCAAACAATTCCACAGACATTTACCAATAGAAATAATAATTGCGACAAAATGAAAAATCACGCCGTGGAGTGACTCCGCTTAGACTGTACATTCACGTTTATTGCCGATATTTATAGCAATTACAACCCACTTCAATTACGGCGCTCGCCATTATTATAAACATTTTTGCTGCAAAGCGCAGCATATCACATTCCATCTGTCAACCCAGCGTGGAAAATCCTACGTACAATATCACTCGCTACAGCAAGTAGGGACAACGAATAAATGTTAATAGGCTTGCTTGCACCAATTATGTACTTCAACAACGTTAACTTAAGCTTCATTCACTTTGCATACGCAACGCAAGCGAGCAATCGCTCAAATTGTATCCAATTCCACGCACAGAATGGGATTTTAGCACTCACAGCGCAGAGTAATTTACAGTTTCTTGTCAATTACGCGGTGATAATGTTGATATACCTACATACATGCAGAAATTGCATTCCAATCAGTTGTTCGGCTCTGATACCTACAATATAACACAATACAACAGAACAGAACAGAACACGACCATGGGATCAGAGCTTAGCTATAGGCATTAGAAACACGCTAATTAGTTATTGTCAAGCCCCAGCCTAGTCAGCGATTGCGTTCAGATAATTGCCGGCTTTGTGTCGTTTTATTTGTTTTATTTATTAATCTCATTCACCAACAAGATATTTATCCAAGACGCAAATATTTCTTCGACGTGCAGTTCAATAGCAAAATAAAAATTTGCCACAACAATTCTGCACAAAATAGGACAGACAACGACAAATGCATTCAATCGACTCAAGTCTTGTGTTGTCTTGTTCGATGGCTTGTAACAATTGTTGAATAATTTTCGGAATGTGATACATTCCTTCTTACCGTTTAGGTTACTTTAGCTTGCCAGTCACCACTCTACTCAGGTTTTGCTTGAAATATGACACAAACGTCAAGAAATGACAAACATGGTGCGGTTTATTTGGCGTTTTAAGGTGCGGTTGCTACAGATACTTTGAATAAACATTATATGGGCAAGTCTGTAATGTAAAGCAATGTAATGTATAATTAAATCGATTTTTATTTGATTCAATAGAATTGTGCACATAGTTTGTATTGCGCAAACGAAAATTCAGCGTCAAGCGCAAAATAAGGGACTGGAATTCCTGGATTATGTAACAAGCACAAAATCAAATACAATCTGCAATTATAATATAAGCGTGTGTGCGCGTGGTGTGTGAAACCCTTTAAGAGCGATATATCGATGTGTAATAAATAAGATAACGCCGCGAACGACGACAAACACTTGTAATAAACCACACGAATATACAGAATGCATATTGCCGTCGAGTAAACAATTTTGCTTACAGTGTAACCTCACTTGCTCACGTCGCTTACAAATAAGTCTCAGTATGTATGTAAATCTTTTAAAACCCACAATCCTTTCCAGAATACTGCCTAAAGGCAAGCAAGGTACGACTGTAAAGTACATTCATACGCAGAAAATTTAGAGCCTGAGCCTAGGCTGGGCGCTCACACGAGAAGTGTAATAAATTTCATCATGAATGGCCGGATTCCCATACGCAAAACTTTATCAAATTTCTTGTTAAGTCCATTCAAAGAATATACAATTCATATGCGATGCGCCAAGCAAGCAAGGCACTGATAATAACTGAATGGATGATGAGCGAGCGCAAGCTATAATACAATATAATACATATTTGCAATTCTCTCAGAGCGAAGGGACTGTTGTAAAGTAAAGTGAAGGAAACTTTCTGCAACTTTCCTCCTTGTTGTCTCGCCGCCTCGCGCCACGCTGTTTGCCTCTCGACGCAATTGCATATGCGATATCAACGTTAAATACATATTAGACACATAATATTTTATGTACAAAATGAATTATGATGCGGAACAATTTTCCAAATCCGTGCGCAATGAGTTTGTGAATTTATATCTCGAATAGTTCACTCTCAAGTTCTCGCTTGGCCAACGCGAACGCAACGAAATGCAATGCAATGCAAGGCAATATTTTATTTGCTATTATTTATATTCTTAGTCCGGTCATTATCTTTCACTGGTGTAGAATAGACTGGACCATACAATAGAATACAAAGCGTTACAACAAATTGTCTCTTATTAAAGCATCTCATCAATAAATAAACACATAAGAAAAGGTATCAGAAAATTAGAATTAGAATTAGTTTCCAAGTAAGTACTTGCTTCGACTATTATGCGCGTCCAGCTAGATAATAGACGTGAAATAGATGCTGCATGTGAAAATTGCATGCGAATTGCGAATTGTCTTTGCCAAGTGCCAGCCAGCTAGGCAGTCGTTTGCCCATTCTGCGCATTCATTTACATACAATGCGCCTTTTTATTATTGCCGTTCACTCGTGTGCCTGGCTTGCTTGCCTGTTATTATGATTATCACGAGGCAATGCAATTTATTGTTCATATGAATGCCTGCATAATACATTGTCGAAGGTGTTTCGCGCTAAATTTGTGCACTCTATCACGAAATAATTATTTTGAAATTAGTCTGCAGCCGGCGTGTACGCGCTAAATCATAAATAATTTATCACTCTTTCTCTCAAACTCAAACCCATAAACGCAGAACAAAAACAGATTCAAACCAACTATAACTATGTATTCACCCACAGTTTCTGTATCTGTTTCTGTATGTGTCTTGTTTTGTACTTATCTGAGCTTGTATTTCTTTGTAGATACACGATATGAACAATCTTGTTTAACACTATATTAATTATTATCTACCTCCTAGCTTAACTCCTCCAGCGAATTCATGTTTATTCGATGCAGATTGCAGCTTGTAGATTGAATGACAGTGTAGTGTGTAGTGTATAAGAAGTACCTAATCGCCTGGCGATTCTCGGAAACATGTTTGTAAATTCATGTTGAACGAACAATAAAATTAGCTAACAACGCAGACTAATAACCGATATTAAAGACGCACAGAATGCAACTTCACTATTCCAAGACGCTATTCTAAGACCATCTTGTGTTGGCTGTTTCGTTCCTTGGTTGGTTGATTGCCTGGCTTGCAAGTCGATTGAACATTACGAACACCTCACACTAATCGTCTAATAGCGGAATCGTAATCGTAAATGATATTAAAAAGAAAATAAAGAATAACGAAGCGAATTGGTAATAGCACCGTATCCAGGTTGGTACTCGCATATACTCATTACTAGTGTTCTTCTTGTACACTTACACTTTACGTCTTAAAAATCTCGTCTAAGTCTTGTACGTAAGTCAAGGTCTATCCAACCAGCTAGTGTTTTATTACGACTCTTTCTTCTCTCAGAATGATGAGTAATGGTCATCTTCTTTAGAAAGGATGCGTTATAGCAATCAAGTGTAACAGCACGTGCCATTTCATTTCATTGCAATGCATCATAGGTACTGTAACTCCAGGTAATGGTAATTAAATCTATTATTTCAGTACTTACTTACTCCAGGAAGTTTAGATTGTGACTAGCGTGTAAAAGTGTCTAAACGTGTCTGTTTCAATTTAAGTAGGTACACATTTTCTCATTCGCTTGATTATGAATGAAGTATGACTGATCATCATTTGAGCCTCTGCTCTGCTCAGCCTCAGAGCTTAGAATTGAATCCAGAAATCACTATACTCGTAGCTATAAGAGATGAGGCTGCGTTGGGCGCGCTGATGTGATGTGCAATTAAGTAAATGAACAGAAAAAATGTATGTGTTTATGTAGGCGCTGTGATGCGATGCACTGAGCGCAGGCTCCATCGATGATAATAATAGCCTATGAATATGATATCATAACATGACGTGGTGTGGTGCCGGCACGACTCCGACTCCGACTAACTCCCATTCTATCTTTTCTCTATTTTATGCATTAGTTTTCTATACTTTGTATAGGATGCACGTCCCCACGAGGAAGCGCAGACGACGCAACGCGTCCCCGTCGTTGTCGGCGATTTTAATGATAAAGTGCGAGGTGTTCTCCAGCGGCAAGAAGAATTGTTAATAACTCGCCAGTCGCCCAAGACCGCGGTCCATTTGAAGAACCACGTTCTTCGCGTTTGCATTTGCGCTTGGGCTTGGGCTTGTGACATGTCCTGTCATTTTTATTGAAACTAACCGACTATTTTACTATAATTTTATTCAAATGTACGCCGGAATGAATTCCGCTGCTTTCAGTCTTAATGCTAATTGATTTTATCCATTTCGAATATTGCTGTCTCACCGACCAGTATGTACACTTCATTCGAGAATGCATCAGAGCATTGAATTTTAAATTTCCAAAAAGAATCTCTTCTATTTCCTGAATTTGACTTTTTAAGATGAACGAACGTACGAACGAAAAACGCTCAGTGAAAAATGACTTTTATCTTGACACAACTTTTAACTCGGAGTACACTTTGAGATATAGTTTACTTATAGCTGAGTGTCTAATAAATTTCATTTTGACCAAACCTTAGACACTGGAAAGTTTTTTTTAGGCGTGATAACAATACAAAGAAAGCATTCTAAGAAGACAAGTTAATTATATACATACATACCTATATGTACCTATGTATATATAAACGGAAGTACATGCTTGTAATTAAGTTTTCTCCAGGTTTTGTTCCTTTCACAGAGAAAACACTAATAGGTATAATTAAATTTTAATTAAATTAAATAAAATTAAATTAAACTTTACCTAAATTTGCATAACCAAGTTCTTATCCACTTAATATCCAGGACGTGAACACTGAACAGTTTTTGTCGCATATCAAGACATAGGATCACGTAGGAGTGAGTATTGCACATCAAGAGATTAAATTTACGGCCAGATGAATAAAAGCGTCCGAATGTAGTAAATAATATAATACCATAGCACACGAAGACCAGGCAACGGCAAAGGCGAAGCGCCCGCATACATTTTCTTCAATTTACGTTAATGAACTTGGGCGCATGGCTCAACAAGTAAAACTATGACCGCAAAAGGGGCAACTGACTCATAAACTCCCAGAACCTATTAAGAAATGATTGTTATTTGATTGAATAATATGCGTGCGCTTGCGTTCGACTGACTTTAAAAGTTTCTGCTCAGGAAATTGTTAAAATTCTTTAAGAAAAACTATACTAAATACCAACCACATATGCCGCTTTTAACAGAGAGCGCAGAACGCTTCAAAATAACAATAATTATTCATTAAACTCGCATTTAAATATTCATTAAGCTACCAAAGTACATACTCTCAGGCACAGGTATTCCCCGAGCAAGAATGAATACAACTCACTGCTTGCGAAAATGCACGGCAAACACATGAAAAGTTATATTAAGCCATTTGTTTGTTTGTTTGTTTGCTTGCTGGTTGCAAACGTGAAAGTCGCAGCCTGCGTCGCCACAAAGAGCATAAATAAATGTGCGAAAACAAATAGCAAAGTTGTTGCGCGTTTTGCGCAAACACCATTTGGCTTTTAACGGCGAACGTGTTAACAATTTCCTCCTTCCTTTCGACACGTTTTGCCAAAGACAAAAGCGCACCTTACGTGGCGAAAAACGCAATTTTCTACGCCTCTTTATGTACACACAGGTCCAAGAGCACTTACCTCTGATGAAGATACAACGTCAATGTCCAGAGGTCAAAACACATCTGAAACAACAAGACAAAAACCTAATTAATGATTAATTATTAAACGAAAAATGTCTTGAAAAAATTCGGCTAAACTCTGGCGATAAATCAAGCGACTTTGGCGTGGTGGATGGCGAATAGCGGATGTACTCGTACTGATGGATGCATTTTCTCTTGCATCGCGCGTTCAGAAATTAATGATCCTTCAAAGTACACGTCCATGCGGCCGTGCAATCACTGACTTCCCTGCCCGACGCGATTCCATCGACAATCACGATCTTCTCTTCGCGCTCCGCAGAGATGCTAATGGAGATTGCTACACGAACTACAGCTACAGCTACAGCTCTTCGGCTAATAAATGAATGCAAAAATAAGTTAATAAAGAGCGCGTTGAAACTTTGCATAATTGCTTTGTCATTGATATTTCAATCTTTCATATTATTTTTTGCTTTAAATGTCCTCCACGTCTTGTCAATAACTAGCAATTAAATTTATACGCAAAACAAGAAGAACCAAACCAAGAGCGAGGAGAATTGCTCATTGTCGGCGGAAATTGAGCGTTCCAAGCGCACAAATCATCACACCGCTCTTGTCAAAGTGAAACCAGCTATTAAACATTTGTTTGTTTTGTTTAGTGAAGCATAGCAGCACATTTGTCTATCTAATGTATGTATCCTTGCTCGCCTGCTTGCGAATTGTACAGGATGGTTGGTGAAGTTGCTCAAGAGTGAAGACTCGCAAGAGCAAGCGCGAATACTGATGCTGTGGAGAGAAGCATGTGGTAATAAGTTGAGCAGACGATGCTGGGATGCAAACATATTTATGCGTGATTTAAACTACGTATAGTGGCTTCAGGGTGGAGATGGCGTCGATGACATTATTACGACGTGCAAAAACACGCTGCCAGATCAGGCGTTGGAGCATTCATGCGAGCAAGTTGTTTGCACACTGCGTCTGGGCGTCTGTCGTCCTGCAAATGGATGTGCAAATATTTTCACACATTTTACCTTCAGTGCGCTAAAAGTTGCACAGACACTGACACTACCATATTCCAGAAGCTGATCCTGAACTTCTTACGCCAAGGAACAATAACGACTTGATTGTAATCACAAATAACCGAAACGAAACGCAGCGCAACGTAAGATGAATTCCGTTACGTCTGCACCAGCAGCATCATCATCAGCGTCATCATCATCATCGACAACACGCGCATTTTTCTTATTTTCAGTGTCGAAAAACCGGACGTGCAGCATGAGATAAGAGCAGTGAAATTACAGTGAAATTTCTTCACAAACTTTAAAGTTTAAACTTTTCAACTCGAGTTCTCCTCACTTCATATGCATATTCCTATACTTTAATAATAAATTTCCAGATATTTACATGTTTATCTCTGGTAAAAATTCCTCGCGAGTGTACCGAGCATACAACCAAGCCCATAAGAGCATCAACAACAACATCATCATCAACAACAACAAACCTGTTCTTCATTATAAGGTTTTTCGTTGGCGATGGCAATGTTTGCACAACTCGGTATGCACGAACGCATATATTGTGTTTTGTAGTAAAAGTTTTGTAGTACGAACGGATGATCAGACAGACGTAAACGCATTAAAAAAACCTACACGACCGACCAGCCAGTCAGCCAGCCAGCCAGCCAACTCTTGCGTCCTGCCGACGACGATGATAACCCAAGTGAGCTTCCACCGCGAGTAGTGCGCGATTGTTGATTCCTTCAAGAGGTTATCGCACTTGATAGCCCAAGCAAGCCAAACCACGCTACTCTAAGGCGAGGCACAGCCATGCAGCGAACTGGTCATGCGTCTTATTGCATTTTGGGGTCTCGTAGCTCTTAAATTTCAATTAACTTACACGCATTGATAAGTCACTAATTAAAATCGTCGCGACGAAGCTGCAAGCGCACTCAGGCATGAAGTTTAAGTTGAAATCGAAGAAAATACGCAAAAACTTGAACCACTGATCGTCATTCGTTTATCATCAATATCTCGATCAAAAACTAATTAATTATCTCAACCTCTTAATTCTTTCGTTTTGTCAGTAAGATTTTGCATATCATAACTAAAAGTAACTTAAACTTTAGACAAGCTTTCAAAGTTTTCACTCAAATAAAAACAAAACGGCCAATTAACGATGGTCATTAATCATTAATTAATTATGAACACACATTACATTATCTGCATATTTTTTTAAATCTTAAACAATTTAAAAGGCCAAAAGTTTCAAATTCGACTTTAGTCAAGTTAGGTTATTAGCTTGGGCACAATTATCACGCCAATTTGCACGCTAATTAATTCGTTTGAAGGCCCGGACGTCCCCTAAGTTTACACGTCCCAGGAAGTGGAGTTTGAAAACCACATGAGAGTACCCTAAACTCGATTAACATATAATCGTAGTACGAAAAATGATGAATATTGCCCAGATTTCATGAAATTCAGTTTCATAAGGATGCTTTGCGCTATCAGACTAATAATAAAGCCGCAATTATTCCGCGCGCGTTTGATAACTATTATTAAGAGCATAAATGTGAACATATTAATAACTCTGTCGATTACAAAACTTTTCCAAGACTATAATAAGCCAAGAGCGGCATAAGTAAATATTGTTAGATTAATTAGTCGCTAATTAATTGCTAAATCGTGTAATTATGCAAATGAATTGGCTGACTGCTTGAGTGTCGATCGCGAATACAGATTACCATCAAAAATTTGTCCCAATTTTCTAATCATTAATCAAGCGAGCAATCAAGGTGGAATCTTGAATCTCGAATCTTAGATCTTGCATCTGAGAACACCTGTTGCGATGTAAATTTGGTGGATATTTATCGATATTTATTTACGATTCTTAAGATCGAAGTCATCGATTAGGCGTACTTTGGGAAAAGGCATCTCTGGTGTTCAGTTAGGTCGCGTCTTAAGCTTGCGCAGTGAAAGAGAGAGGAGATCGAAGGAGATTTTATCAAGGCTGGCAATTTCAGCTAATTATTATGTTTCATAATAAGTTGTGCCGTATAAGGTTGACGATGTAATTAATAATGAAATATTACCGAAATTATGTTTTAATTTACAACGCAGCGCAATGCAGTCACAACGTTTTACCTACATTCAAAATATCAATTTCCATCTACTTACCGACTTACTCTGACCAATAGATACAAGAACGCGTATAAAAATTATCAATCAAAGATTGCTTCATACCTACAAGGTAGGTACATATATACACTCATAAAATATATCTTTTCTGTCCTGGCCTGTCCTGTTTTGATCTATAGATCATTAGAGTGACTATCGAATGCGAAATCAAATTGATAATAAAACGAAGCATGCGGTCGGATTTTATTGCTGCCAAATAATTTATTACAGCTTGACTAATCGGTGATTAATTGTATCAAATCAATTTTTTCCTTGAAAAAACTTTTACTATGTTTTTTTTCCATCTACTAAACCAAACCTTCAGTATCATCAGTGTCTGCATGTCTGTATCTGGTGGTAATAAAAGTCAAAACCTGTCCGAGCTTTTTTCTTCCTAGATCTGTACTGTAAATGTACATATGTACAATGTAGAGATAATTACCGTACATGATAAACAGGTGTCTCAACAAGAATCTGTCCGTCGACTCGAATATTTCATGAATAGAAAATGACAAATGTTCTTACAAACGTAACGTCCTACCCACCAACTTCTGACAATCAATGAATCTATGTATTTGTGTCCAGCCAACCCAATCATTTCCAGCCCAACAACACAACAATGCCGATAGAGAGTCGACACAGAAACACATTGTGCGCGATAATGTCACAAATAACAATTTAATAATGACACACATAGCCTGCGATTATCACCGATAAAAACTCAGAAGAAAAGAAATGCGTGACTCTTTGAAATAAATGCGTGCGCATATCAGAGGCGAGATAATCATACATCATGCAGTTATGCATTAATTCATCCGTTGCCAATCAAAGAATTTAAATTCGACCTATTGTCCTAGTGGGTTATGCAGGTATGCTAAACACTGAACAACAACACAACCAACCATTTGGCAGAGCAGACTCTTTAGACTCTTTCTCCATTCTAATACGTGTACGTACGTACATACATAGATATCTGTTTATAACGAACGTATGACAATAAATCAAATGGCATTTGAATTTGTAATCAAATCTAATCCAAGCCAGGAAAACAGCCAACACATGGTGTTTGGTTCTGATAAATAATAAATTATCACCGCTAGAACTAAATGTTCTTTTCCTCTCTTTTCTTTCCTCTTGAAAGATATGGCTTTGTCAATTTATCGATGACAATTCAAGATTACTTAATTGGAGACAAGAAAACATTAATATTTTACTGTTTATGACCGAATAAAATCAATAAGTAATAACTTTTCAAAAATCTTCCGCTGAGCGTAAGCAACAGATGTTTGAATATAACAATAAAATAGTCAATAAAAATAATGTCAATGGAATTATCATCGAAAAAGCATAGATACATTTGCCGTTTGCGGCTTAAAACGACAATAGCGCGCATTGCATTCTCTTTCTTGAGTCTTGTGTTGTCTTGAGTTGCCTGTGTTCCAGTTCCAGTTACAGATCTATAGCTGACTATCCAACAACACAATCGTACATACATTTGCATGCTGCTCACTTAATTGCAGCTGAATATGTAATTTCAAGGCCGCATAGATGACTGATGACTCCATCAACGCGGCCGGCGTCGATCCTTTTTGAATGTCGAATGTTGCAATCAAATCTTTTGTCTATTGTTCGCTTCGCTCTTCATGCCACTCTACAGCGCAGCGTGCAGGGCATGCAATTACCGCGCGAGTATGTAATTTTCTAATCGGCTTCAATGCTAAACAGCCAAGTTTCGCTATCGATAACCTCGCATGCCTTCCTTTCAGTCCAATTTTTGAAAGGTAACCAACCGCAAAAGTGAATCTTCAACAACAAACGAACGAACGCGAAAGGAACAACAAGCAATCCTCTGATTTTTTACCTCGATTCGGCCGAAAGTGAATGCAACGTACGATTAATTGCATCGATTGCGCTCGCAAGCCGCGCGATGGTGCATTCATTGGAAATGTGAATGCCGACTGCTGCTGACGTTTGACTGTAAACTGCCGTCGCCGTCGTCTCTTTCTCTGACCACACTGTCTCTGAGCAACAAATATAAATATGCACCTAGCCAGTCGGTCAGCCATCCAGCCAGCCAAACAAACAAACAGTAAGAGCACTATTCGCAAACGGGGCAGCCGAGAGCAATCGCGAATGCACTTTTACATGCAATCGCCAACCTAAGCTAAGCCAAGCCAAGCCAAGCCAAGCGATGACGGTTTGTCCTTGTGCCTCGGCCCAGTTGATGACGATCTCCTCTACCATTCACTTCCTCGCATTCAATTCACCTCCTATTATGCACCCAATGCGCTATTATATTATACAATCCTATCCCGCGTTATAATACCAGCACGCGGTTTTATAATCTGTGTTGAAATCTTGCGAGAACACTGCATATTTTTTCAACCGCCATGCATTTTTACTTACTTTTACAAACTCAATTGGAAGTTTCAATTAAAAATATTTTAAAAAAATAATTCAATTTTGCATTAATCATTAATGAATTACCATTAATAAATCACGTGTGAGACAAAACAAAACAAAACAAAATAGGTGAGCAAGCAATGAATGAGTAAATCATATTGAATCATGCATAAATAAAACCGCGCTGCAAACATAAATTACCGACAAATTAATAATGAATTAATTAATTATTAATAATAATGCACGCCGAGTGCGATGCTGTGCGCACGCGTACGCACCAATGACAGGCAATAAATTAATTTGCATATAATATGCATTGACAATTAAGGCGTCCAATCGTGCTGGGCTTGCGCAAAGCGCCTCGCGTCTTGCACGCTCACTAATATATAATCGCTTTGCAAACAATTAACGCGCAGAGGAGTAGTGCGCGCTATGAATTATTAAATTCCTCGCTGATCTTTCCAAGCTCGCCGATGCTTATCAACTGATAGCGATTGCAAAGACAACGCAAATCAAGTCAAGTGTGGATGCAATTGGCATGCATGAACATACGTGAATTTTACGCTTGCGCTTGCTCTCGGCTGCGCGTTGCGCGTTGGTGCGTTGTCGTTTGTCACGGTTACCACCTGATTGTTATTAATTTATGAAGTAGCGAGCGCGCCGTTTTAAGGAGTGTTCCTTCGCCGCATTTGCAGTCACCGCCATTCGAATGCGATGCACGTTCGTGCAGAAAAATGCATGCATGCATGCATGTGCAATGGTAATCAATATTAATGGGGATTTTTAATGAATTATTAATTGTTCTGTTCGCATTGCCATTTGCGAATGCAAGCGCAAACTTAACTAACTGCTCGTGCATCAGTATCACTAGGTAGGTACAGTAATTGTGCAACAGTCGTCTGGAGTCAAACGAAAATGATGTTCAAATTAAGAGAACACTGAAAAACGTTTTACGATTAGCTTTAGTCACCTGTTTAGTGCCAATGCGATTACGTCCGTAATTAAATTACACAGCGCATACGCGCAAGTGCACTCGTGCGGAATTGATTTTCAATCATCGATTCATCAATCAATTAGATTTGTTTAGCTTTAGCTATACACAGCTTCGATTCGGAGATGATGTTATTAACTGACTAAGTGATTTGATTTGCATTGAATTTGCATTCAAAATTGCGCGTACATATTGTTGTTATTATTACATTGCACTTTGATTTAATTGAAATAAAATAATGTTGAAAGAGTGAATAAAAAAGTTGATGCTAATTACGACATAATTAATATACGATTATGCATTATAAATGCATTAATAAATTATTATAATATTAACTTATGTATCCTACCCTTTTTCCACCGGCACTACAATTAACGATTGCATTATTTGCTTCTAATGACTGGCTTAACTACTAATTGCAATCCTGGAAATAATTTATATTCGAATTTATTACAGGTACGCGTAATTAGCGCTCTAACAGCTTACAACTCAGAGCTTGAAGCAACAGCAGCGCAGCGCTTTGTTATTGTTAGTTATTAACAATAAACCGTATTAACTAACCTATCACTCACTCAATAAGTCTGCAATAAATACCTATAGGTATTTATATCTATTGTATTTTTTAAATCTACGAACGAGCAACCAAACCAACATTCGCATAGCTTATAATTGCCAAGAAAAAGTTGTTTACACGCGAGAAAAATGCAATAAATTATTATTTGCTTATGTTGTGCAATGACCGAAGAGAAGGCGACCGAACGAACAGTAGCGAGTAATAATTCACTCGTTGTCATAGGAAGGCATCTAAACGCGCGCTGTATTGCTGCACTGCATCGTTTGGTCCATAAAACTCAATGCACTTTTTATCAAGAGCCTGGCTGTTCTGCGTTGCAAGGCCTCGCCAATAAATTTTCATTAACTTCCTCATATTCGCGACTCTGCTCGTGCTGGTGCTTGACTCGACTGACTGTCATGTCAGTTTGCATTTTTACAGCCTCTTGGTTCAACCAGCAAAACAGAAGCTGCAGTTGGAGTATTCAAGTATGTAGTCTTATTCACATTGGCATTGCATAAATAAATCCGATGCCATCCCATGTCTCGTCCGCATTGCTGGACAATTTATCACCGTATCTATGCATATGCATGCCTCGTATCAAGTACCTACTCTCCTAGGGAGACAGACAGACAGCTACTGTACCTGCTTCTGGATATCAAGGGTTTTTTAAGACTTACCTTTGCCCGATCGGAATAAATCTCAAATCTTTTATAGAATCGAGTTATGAACATCGATATGCGGCGCGCGCATCGCATTACAACATTGAAATTAGCGCGAAATTGTTATTGCGCGTTCATGAGTTGTAGTCGTTGGCGAGTTGGCAATAAAATTTATTGAATTGCCTGAACGCACGGCGCGGCGCACCGCGAGTGGATGATAAATTTTTGCATGTGAGCGCCTGCCTTGCCTTGCATCAACTCAAATAAATGCATGCATACGGGCTGCTATGGCAGGCATGCCAACTGCAGGAGCAGGAGCAGGAGCGACATGTATGGATTATTTGCGAATACCCACTGATACGCCAATTAAACGGGCGATAAATATTTTTTGCGCCGCACCACAGCGTGCACTGCGCGGCACTGGCTAAATTAATTTCTATTAGGCGAGCGCGAGCGCAAGCTAGGGCATTTGATTGAATATCCCGATCGCAGTATGTGTGTCTATGTAGGTATGTTATGTGCAAATGCCTGTAAGCCATTTGATTAATGCTAAAACCAACTTTAAATTCATCAGGTAATAATATTTCCTACGTTGAATTAACGACCACAGTTCCATTAAAGTTATTGATAGATTTATACCACCGGCCATCCTAATAAGTATTCATCGCTAAGTGAACTGAACTAAACTGAAATAAATACTCGAGTAAAGTAAAGTAACGTCGATAGCAACATATTGGTATTTTGGATTTCAATTAAATTAAATGAATGCATCTCTAAAAATAATTAATTCACTAATTGGAAAATTAACCTTTAAAAATCAAATATATTCAGTTAATTTTCCAATTTGTTAATAAACATGCATTAGCAAATTGATTTCCTATTGATATCATAAATACTCATATGAATCACATTAATAAAACATATTTCAAAATGATATCCAAGTCCAACCTGATAGCAGTCAGTTAGCGAGAAGTTTACGACTTCTCCTTTCGAATTTCAATTCGAAATTCATTCGACGCGCATACATATTTGATGCACCAACGCCTTTCGCAATTAAAATATCACATCGAAAACGAATACATGTATAAATATAAATAAATATCATATCCGAGATGTTTGAATGCGAATACGAATAGGAATAGGAATGAGAGTGCGAAGCTGCGATACGTGCACCTTGTTCGTTTCCATTAATAATTTATTACACATTCGTTTCTTCATGTTGTTTTTCTCCAATCACACGTCAACTCTTTAAAAAACCTTTACTTCTCTTCAACGTTTTCAATTGAAATTCTATCAGAAACTATGTATTCTATCATACAACAAACCAGTTTTGTTGAATACCAAACAGCAAACAAGAGAAAAAAACATTCGTAGATAAACCTTTGAGCTTCGATGGAATTAAAATTCATACAAACAGAAACCAAACCAAACACGACATAAGTAGATAATAGAGTCATAAATCTCCTCGGATTATAGCGAGTTATTTAATTATATTTTCGAGAAATCTTTGTTTCTTTATGCCTGCGTCCAGCCTACGCGCGTCCGTTCACGAAAAACACCCATGAATGTGTGATTTATAAACAGTTAGATGCAAGACAATAATTTACATGGATTAGAAGTGCGAACCTAAGTAATGTACATCTATTGCAGAAAATCGCCTTCCAGCTAGCTTCTGGCTTGACCGAGCAAGGATGCTTATGCTGATGTTGAATACATACTTGTATGTAACCTTTTAAATCTTATACCGTTTGACTGCAATGCGCATTTTAAGTGCACAATGCAATCCATGCGCACCGGTGCTGGTGCCGGTGCCAGTGCATTACTAATACAGTTTTTCTTCTTATCCGCGACATAAATTACGATTATCATAATAACAATGAAATGAGCACGAGCGAAGCGGACCGCGAGCGCGCTTCAGGTCTTTCTTGATCTTGGAACTTTACATTGCATTATATTGCACTACGCTTGCGCTTATGCATGCCGCAGGCGATGAATAATTTTATGGAATATCCGTCAACACGATCATAATTCACCGCTATTCATGTGAATAAAACGGCATGAAATCTCATTTGCTGCTCTGCTCCACTCTGCTCTTCCGTGCCATCATCACAAGTGCACAGAGAAAGAAATAAAAACATTTGCAATTTATTGCAAAGCAACAATAAAATGAAGACGAGCGCCGATAAAAATTAAGATTCCGCGTCGAATTGGAAATTGGAATCTAGTAGGTATAGCCTAGCACTAGCAAAGCTCTTCCGCAACCGACCATCTTGCGACATTCAATGGACAATTTCCAATCGCTTTTGCCATTTGCGGCAGACGTGCAGTGAAGCATGAAAACACCAAATATCGCAACGACTGCAATTACTTATCTTCTCATCATTCCGCTTGCGTTTGCGATTGCGCTTGAGCATTACGTGTTAACCTCTGTTGATTTATTTTAATTATTATTTATTGTCGCCTTAAATCAATGCAGGGATGTGTGATTGGCATTGACGGCAATGCCATGGCACGGCCGTAAATTCATTGTATATTTATTGTCGAAACGAAACGCACTTTTATCGGCCGCGTATGGCCATTTTCGTACGTTTAATCGTGTTAGATCTTTATGCACATTCGACCCGACTGTTATGACAAGTATAAAATGGCAGTTTGATAGCCATAAAAGACAAAAAGCGAGCGGCTGTAAATGTGTATTTAAAAGCAAGTGAAAAAATCAACAAGACTCAGGCATGCGTTGGTTGGTGCGTTCGTTACTTCCTTCGTTTGTCATCCGCATTGTTTTAATACTACATACTTCTGGCTGCCAGGCCTGTATGGCTGTACTGTGGCTGTGGCTGTAGGTCGTAAATGTTTTTATTAGAGTACTACTTTTATAATGCCCACATAAAATTTCAACCCGTCTACACGATGGGTAATTTTAAACATGTCATAACTCACACACTGCACTGCGTTCTCTTCCAGTATTCGGTGCTTTCCATGTTCTGTTCTGTCGATAAAAAGCCGCAAGGTTCACGTGGTAGGTATTGTGTAAAAGTGCAAACAAATAGTGATAAACTGCAAAGCGACAGCATTTTCTATCAATAATGTAGGTACAAAGTGTTATACTATATGAATATTAAGTCTGCTTGTTGCTTGCACTTTATATAATGACACATAAACTGACCATTTTCTGGTTGGTCGTCGTTTTTTTGCCGTATTAAATATTCAATAGCAATGCCATTATTTCACAATTATGTACTGTTAAAGCATTGCCATTAGGAAATGAGATGAATCGGTATGGCATGGTTTAGTGCTTATAGTACGGTATGGCATGGCAGGGAAAACTGCATTGCGCGGTGAAAGACCATTAAAACGCATAAAACTATAAAAGTGTCGCTCTTTATAAGGCGATTTTATGCTGAAAAGTAGTAAAGAAGTTTGCTTTTTGTTCATATTGTTGCTCAACTACTATATAGCTGCTAGCAGCACGAGAGAGTAGATTCATCTCAGCATTACACTTGCGTGCACTTGCGCAAGAGCAAACGTAATGTTCTCACTCGTTGACAAATAAATGTTTGGAATGACTTTGGTGGACGTTTTCCCAGTAAGTAATTACGTACCACGTTCTTACTTCTTCGTCCTTTGCTCTTTGCTGAGCTCTGCGTCGTTTTGTGCCATACTCGGTGTCAACTTCTTCAACACTCACATTACATACATACCTGGTAAGTTGTATGAAGATTTGATGTGCAATTATCAATAACTTGCTTCAACTGCGACTGCGTGTGGCACATAAAAAGTGCCCTAAATTCGAAACGCGCCAGCGAGTAAGTTTACAAAGTAAACTGGCAAATTATGGGCCAGAAGCAAGGAAACGTCGTAAAGTGCACATGTGTGAGAGGCCAAGGTATCATTAAGTGCCGACCAGCGCAAAACGAGATGCGAAACAAATGCACTGAGCTATCAGCTGGACGAAATCAGCCCAAAAAGTGGAGACCTGACGATGACGGGACGAGCCTTCAAAGCCAGCCTAAATTAAAAGTGATTTCCTTCAACTTCACTTCACTCCACTGCGTTTCGTTTAGTTTCGTTTGGGCAACATTGTAGCATCCAAAAAGGAAAGAACCCGGCTTTTTATTGAGTGATGCGATGTGGTGTTGTGTGGTGTGTAGTGTAGTGAGTAGGGTTGCACATTAACGCTACTCGATGTTAATTTGATTATAACTACCAGCGTTTAAGCCCCAGCCAGATGTGAATGGGAACAAACGTTTGAGGCAAAAATAATATAAAACAAAACGTGCCAGACATTAAACGACCAAAATAAAATTCACTCACACCACACCGTGTGGTGGAATGTACTCGGGCTTGGCTTCGGCGAACACGGTCAACTATGTATTGTATTTGATCAAATTATTGCCAGCCATTCATTTCAATTGTCTTCTCGTAATAAAAATCCAAAAATAATCTTTGATTACAAACTTCTTGAGCGTGATTTACATTAATTAGAATTAATTAACGTACAATAATATATTGCCATCGTAAAATGTGTGTCGCTATAACAATGTCTCTACTTTGTCATCAAAAAGTTTTACAGCCTTTTTATGTCCCAATTCGGGCTAAAAATATTGAATTAACGCAGAAACGCACGTTTGTTCCATTGACTAAATAGCCTATCAATATTTATCTGTGTGTGGCATAGCGTGTTCTTTTCAAGCACATTTCCGCATTTTTGTTTAATCCTTCCAGCCTTTCACTTTTGTCACAAAAGCAAATACAATAACCAAACCAAACGAGCGCTGCTGGCTCTTGACAAAAACCTAAATTATTTCAATTGCCATGTCACACCGCTGTGAAATTGAATTAAATCCTCTATTCTATAACAAACAATATAAAAACTTTGATCAGAGTCTAGACGCTAGGCTGAGCTGCCACTGATTTGCTATTGCAATAGCAATAGGAAAAAGTGTCAAAATAATGTCCGAGTGGGCTGTGATCGATCGCTTGATTGACATAAACACACACCATTCATTGGAAAGTGCATTTTAAACGCACGACATGACACAAGCTTGAATGTATGTACATGCATATAAACGAATGCGATAAACTAACGAATTGTAAGTATATTTTACTGTTATTCTAACTGATTTTCAAGTTTTTAATTGAAAATAGCGTTGTTGTTAGTAGTCAATTAAAAAAACACTCCGGCCATTAGACGCCAGTATGCAAATTAATTTAAAACTTATTCACCTCATACATACACTCGGTATGTTATCACTTTCTTGGCCGTTGCCTGTTAATGGCAATGCATTTGTGTCGGTTCGTTAAGATGGAAAAGACAAGAAATTGATTTCAAGGTTGCTGCATATGATTTCCGTGCCATATGCTGCTATCATAACACTTTTCAATATAAAATACTAATGAAAAAGCTATTTAACGAATATGACTTTAACTTAAAGCGTTGTTTAATAATTACTTTTTAATTGATTAGCACAATCCTCAATGGTAATTATCTATGCGTATCTAGGTACAGATATGTACCTGTTGAGTGTTAGTAATATTGATATGCAAATGTGCAAAGGTGATGCCTTTTATGTAACGTTATATAACAATTACGACAAGACAAATGGACGTACAATGGGCGAGCACGCTAATGAATTGCATTGTTAATGGAAGAACGATGTGGGTGTAATGATTGCACATTCATGTTGCATCATAAATCAATCACCAGCAATAAGTCAAACATTTCAATGTTTTTCATAGCGAAAAATGTTCATAAACACCGCAAGAGACTCTCACATGTATTGTCTGATAAAAGCATAACCAAGCAAAGTCAGGTGATTGATAAAAATCGCATGTGATAGCAGAAAAGCAAAGCAGTTTCTAGAACATTCTAAAGCACTACTACACATGTGTACTCGTATGTTGAGAGCACAAGAGAACAGCAGACCGCTTGGACAATGGAAATAGATGAGAATAGAGCGCCTTTGATCATCATCTTCGTCAGCTTACGTGACACTTAATTAATGACGGCCTAGTATGTCTGTGCTGACATTACAGAATTGACCGATTGTGGAAGGCGCTAGGCGCTAAGCGCATGCTGAGAATGGGATGATTCTAGCCAGAGATCAAGTGTTAATTGCGCAAAATGCAATAAGAAAACTAAGCACGTATGCACTTGACCAATGCACAAGACGCTACATATTGTACCAAAATGGCCATATGCGTTTTAGGTTGTATTGTCTTACAACAATCACACAATTAAACTCATGTATACGCTAGTAAATGCAAAAATTCAACTCACCTTATGAAATCCACACTTATTAGGCCTTCCAGATGCACACACACATTAATTAGCACTGTAAATGTCTTAAGAAACATCAAATTAACACGAGAGATCACACCGCACAGAGACATGACGACGCGCACAGTAAAAACGCAGATTGACAGCTGATAACAGCGGTGCCAACTGCAGCGCTGCCAACTTGACTATTATAAAGCAATAGCAACAAAGTCGGTAATACAGATGTTCTAAAACTTAGGTGTTTCTCAAATACAATGACTGATTGTTATTCTTATTTACATTTATTCCATTTATTTCTTTTTGTGAGTCTTTTTGTGAGTGAGTATTTTTACGTTGCATGTGAGAAAGGTGCAGGAACGTCATATTAGATTAAATATGAGGAAATAAAGCACTTTAATCTGCTAATGGCTGTGACATCGCCATATATTTACATTGGTGGATTTGCCTCGTACGAAACGGGATACAGCATGTTGCATGGCTTGGGCTTTACGTAGGAGTGTCGTCGATTCCCAGCGGGAAACCGACGTCACCAACGCACATAAACAATGCTAATATGCGTATGGCCCGTGTTTGATCGTAAATTTGTCTGCGCACGTTACCTGCCTGCACATCCAATACCTTTACCCAACACGAAATTAAATGTCTCTCAATATTTTCTCTTGCAGCGCTTTGCAGGCAATATTTTACATGCTGTAAGTCAAGATTTAAATTGACAAATATGTAAGTCTTAATGCGTCCTGAGAAAGACTTCTAATGAGCACCCTGCATGGATTTCACGCACAGCAATGAGTGATCTAATGGCTGGCAGTTATACGGCACTTGCGCGTATCATGCGGGTAATTAAAAGCCGACTTGATAAACATTACAAATATCATAACAGCCGACTGCAATGCAATGTTCTGTCTCTGCAGTCTGCGGCAATTGTGTGTATAATATCTGTATGTTTACGTCTAATAATTTTAATGGCAACATAAATTAATGCCAGTCATCTAGAAAATTGTATCACATTGAAGCTCGCATCGCTTCTTGCTTGAGAAGTTTCATCACCAGAAGCTGCTATGTACATATTAATACTTCGTTGCTTTATAAAGTCATCAGAATGTGTTTGAAATTGCCGATGAAATTAAATATAAAGCTTAGAAGTTTAAACTTTTAAAACTTTTAAACTTGTTTTCTTCATTTTACAATAAGTACCCACAATCTTTAATTGGCATAAGTAATAATATTAATAACAAATAGCAATAACCATGCAATTATTGATACTTATATAAACAATGATAAACAATCACAATTGGAGAAATGAATTGAACCAATGCGAAAAATAATAATGAAATGAATTTATCACTGGTATTATCTCAGTGGTAACAAATTTATTATTAGTTTTATATTGTAAATATATAATTTATTAATTACAGATTGGCTGATTACGCAGGCACCACTCCCACTGGCTGTGCTATAATAATAACAATTATCATATAGAACAACCAGTTTGTTTCTTATAGCAATCGAAGAAAGAAATACACACGTACGCGGAATGAGATAATAACCCGATGAGAGGATGCAATTATTTGTTGAGGTGAGTTGCTTGAGTTCAAATCGATTTATCTCGTGATTTATAACTAATGACGCCCCTCATTCATTCACAGCTCGCAATCAGCTCCCAAAAATACACACAATATAAGCCAACATCCAAGATGCAAGGAGGAATAAGTGAACGAGTACACTCTGACCAATAATCCTAAGTAACTGCGAATTGCCCATGGGTTTCCAATGCAATTTCAATCGCAGCGCAGCCAGATGAGAGGTGCGTGTATATTCATTGCATTGCATTGCATTTCATATCCAACTCGAACTCGAACTCCAAGCCAAAGTCGAAGTCGAAATCGTGAAGAAACTAAGGTGTGTATAGTAACAGATACATATTTACACTTACATACGTTTACGTTTTAAGGTTTCTGAAATGGTGCGACGCATTCACGTTCACGAGGTTATGTTAATGGAATCCGCGATGTTATTGATATTTACGTCTATTTTCACATGATATTCTTCAAGAACTATACGCTACTGGATCATCTTAGAAAAATAAGGACACGGTTGTAAGTTAGTTGTCTTGTAGTAATCTTAATCTTAATTTTAAAGTGGGTAATTTTCTTTCCTCTTCCGCAGTGTGGAACTGGAAGTTGAGAGTTGAAGGTGCGGCTGCGATTGTGTTCTTCGATACTTGAATCCCACGTTTATTTAGAAATCTTGGAAATAAACCATATGTTCCTAAATTTAAAACGCGCATTAGCATCGTAATGCACATGTGCGTAATCGCTCACAACGCAAGCCCATTCAATCCTGCACAGGCTAATGATTGAGTGCTTATTACATTAATTGTCCACGCAGTTCAGGCCTGGAATTGAATGAATAACAAATGTTCCAGGGAGGAGAAATCAATGTATTCAATGTTCCAATGCATGAATCAAACTTATTGTGCGCTGCACACACAGAAGTCCACAAGAAGTTGAGTTGAGTTAAGTGCAGTCCGTGTGCATTACTTGCACGCTGAGCCTACACGAAAGGCAGCCGACTACACGATAAATGGGTGGACAGGACAATTCTCGCTTGTCAAACATATCAATTGTTCATTGCCAATCACACACTGGCATGAATTCTCTTTCTGTTGAATTCTCGTTTGAGTTATGGTGCAAGGAAGAAAAATTAGAGGAGGTTATGGCACTCCAAGGACTAATATATCCTTGACATCTGCACGCAGTCATTATGCTATTGACCACTCGAGCATTTAATTAAGCAGACATAGTTTTATTATCTTCCGTGCATGCATGAATATTTGTGTGCGTCTGACCCGACGACACCCTTAGGTAAGGGCAGAGATAATGATAATGAGAATGATTATTCATAGATATATTTATCAATCATACGGACAGTGCGTGCATGTCGTCGACATTTCATTTCATTTCGTTTCGTTTCATTTAAATAAAATGCAATTGCTAATGAACCGCCACGAGCTGCCAACCGTACGTGCAGATGGACGGTGGACATAAAACGCGAATATAAAATGTGATATTTCAGCTCCACGCATGCATACAATTTTATATTAATTTATTATTTGCCATGCCATGCAAAAGCACCGAAAATTTATTTATTTTAGCGAGATGAACATTTCAATTATTATCGTTTTTTGATACAATAATATATTGTTTCTATTTGTTTTTTGACAAATTATTATATTAATTTTGTTTATGTGTAATTATTCATTTCAGAACTGCAATTTAATCAAAGGTAGAAACAATATGAAAATATGATTATTTTAAAATGTTTTATTTATTCAATTTGTTTGTTTTAATTTGTAGTAACAATTATAATATAAACTAATCAAAATTCTTTAACATAATAATTTCAAGTATAATTTTTATATGAAAGTTTTATATTTATGCAGAGCTTTCCTGGGTTATTTATGCATTGTGAAGGTGAACGTGAACGTAAACGTAAACGCATTCAGCATTTCCGTATTCACTCCTCAGAGACTGCTAATGATTTATATTTGATGATACACCTCTTGCGCTTGCTTGCCATCCAGATGGGGAGATAGAGTTCGGCGAGAATGTGTGTGCTTTGGCGTGTTTTAATAAAGTGTGTCCAGTCACGTTATTACCAGCGCACACACGCCGATCCCCGAACGAAAATAACTCAAACAACATGCCATCTCATTGCGTAAACACTTCTTACGAAGTTCACGACAAGAAAGAATGATTCACACTCGTCCACTTGTCCGCAGTTGTCTGGTCTGGTCTGGTCTTCACCACGCTTCCAGAAGACGTCTCCTCGGAGGTTAGTTTTCACCAAGCCGCATCCGAGGAATTCTTCTCAGGACACTTGGTATTTGCATATCGTGGTCGTGTATAAAGGTGTGGCTGCTCAAAGGTTCAAAGAGGAAGAGCAACTCGCAAGCACGATTACCACTAATACTATAAACTAATCAAGCTAATACAATAGACTCCTCGTGATTATTCAAATTAATCTCCAATAAATTCAATAAGTATCTTAATCACACTTAGAAGATAATCTTCAGTTTCCTAGATGTAAAATTGCGTGAGTGGACAATCGAAATCTTTTGTGTACTTTGAGAAGCCTACATATGGCGTGAATAAATATGAAATAGGAAATGAGTAAAGAAGTCTAGAGATAAGCATGCGACTGCAAATATTAGTTACAAAGCCGATTAGCATCGAGTCGAAAATTTATTCTAATTAATTCATTAATAATTCAAAATATGATACGATCGCTTAATCCTACGCATAGTGCGCCAAAGACTCAGACTCTGACTTCACGTACACGAAGGCCTCTTTGCCGCCACCTTTGGGACACTCGAAACGCACATAAATGATATTCAATGACTATTTATATCGCCACAATATGCATGCATGAGGCCTTTATTATACGCTATTTATTACACATATTCCTAACGAATTTTCACTCGCGAGTGCCGTGCATGCCGCTTTTTCTCCGCCTTGATTAATGCCGTGACACAATATTATTAATTAAGCGAATTAATCCTCGCCGCGTGTATTTTTAACTAACAACTAATTAATTTCGCCACGACTGCGAGACGACTTAATTTATTTGAATGGCGCAGAGTTTAAAAGTTTCAGCTTTTTGTGCGGCGCACAACACGTGAGCTTAATGAGGCTTTGATTTAAAAAGCGCTTTTTTCGTTTCGTCTCCGAGCAAATGGGTCATGTGTTACGTCCATGATCATGATCAATGGGTAGGGCATCAATAATGAATGGGTAGGCCACTAAATTTCATACTTGTTGTTGGTAATACACTTTGTTCATAAATTTAATTTCAAAATAAATTCAAACAATTTAATTTCAAAAGTAACTAACCATCGACAATTACTTATTAATTAGTTTTAAGTTAATTTTATTTAATTATTTGTTTGGTGTTTGGTTATTCTTTAAATAATTTACTGAAAAACACATTGTATTTTTGCCAAAGTGTCGGTATTGTGACGAATGAAAGACATTGAATGCCGAGTGTAATTGAATCTAGGGCTTGGCTGTCATGTGAAAATCACACACAAGCGAGCCTTATATAAACATTGATTGCTTTTAACTTTTTCCATCAATAGTCAATAATCTATAATCTTAAACATGAACTTTGAATGATTCACTGCACTTTTAAGATTGTTGTTAATAATTAATTAACTTGATGTTTGGGTAAGGTAGGCAGCTTCTTATACAAAAGAGTAAAACTATAGCAGGCCAAAGATACAGGTATAATTTAATAAGAAAATTTATTAGTTTGCAGCTACCGAGTCGACAAGCTACGCGTCTACAACTAAGTGTCGCATAAATAAATCGACAGGTGGTTTAATACTCAGCACCAAGTGTTTCAAAAATGTACGATAACTCATTTTTTAAGGAAATATAAGAATCACTGTAAGGATATTTTAATAATGCATTAGTTATGCTTCAATTTAAAATCAAATATAAAACGGCTACTGGTTTTCATTGCTGGTAAAATTATGAAACTCTTCATACAGTAGACGCAAATATTATCAGTTTATAGCAAATTGAAGGATGTAATTTGTAAGCTACGTTAAATGAATTCAAATATTCCTACACTGGTACCAACATAACAACCCAAAGAAACACAATTCTCAATGATTCTCTGGAAGAGACTGACTGTAGTACAATCATAAATAAAAGCGATAATAATTTTATTTCAGTTACAGGAAGGCGAAACCTGCAAGTGCAATTTTGACGTGCGAAAATTATTTCGAAATTATTACCAATTATCTCATGCATATCGGCGATGCATGCACTTTCACAAGTTGCACTGCACTGCACTGCAGTGCACTCTTTGCGATTATTTACGACGCATTCGTGTATTATTAGTGATTATTTATTATTTCGCTAAGCTATCGACTGAATGCTGAATGCGCCGAATCTCATAGCGTTTAATAAGCGAGCTCTTCGTGTCGTCATAATGCGATGCGATTCGCGGTGTAAAATTGAAAATTGCTAATCAATTGGCACGACTGCGACGTCTGTCTGTCGGCTGTAATTTCAGATAAGCCATGCATGCGCAAATTATTGCCCCATACATTTTGCAATTTTCCACTGCAGCTTCACTCCTATCGTATCATAAACAATAAATAATTGACCAGGGACGCCAACGTCCTGGGCCTTTTCCGCTTCCTAGATTCACCTGCAAATGACTTAAGAATAATATCAGATAGTCTTGGATAGATCTTACCATGGCCGTATTAAAATATCTCGTATCTTGTTATCTTACTCATTTAATCATTGATTCATTCATCCTTCATTCATTCACTCGCAGACGTATTATAACAAGAAACTAGAAACTAGTTTCAGATTCACTGCCGTGCTTTGCATCAAAGAGTATCAATATGCAAGTTCGATCTGATGCTAATCTTCATTGATACGTTTAATATGAAATAAGAACGTCATTTGAGAACGTCACGATAGATGGATGGACGTATCGATGATGAAAGAGTACGAGAATTACTTTGCAGTTTGCATATTTAAAAATGCATGACTACTTAATTACTTATTAATTTCAAATTGCTAATTAATATTTCTCTGTAATTAATAGTTTCCTGTAAGTAGTTTTTCTTGCATTTTCTATCATTTAGATATGTTTTATATTAATGAGAAATATGCCTTGCCTTGTGATTTCTTAACGTCCAGGAAAACTCGTTTCTTATTGCTAAATATGTGAATTATTTGCAATGATTGATTAGACAAGACACCAGTATCTGAAGGCAAGTCTGAAATGAATTCAATTGATTGCAAACGTAAGCAATAAGTTATTGGTGATTGATTCTCGGCGTGGAACGGTAGCTAATTACTTTTCACATCGCTAATGAGTCATTAACTTAAGTTAACTAAACGCAAACTCAGTCTGCACAAGAACAAGTTGATTATTTCTTGTTACAAGTTGTATGGAATGAATATTTCCGTGTTTCTGCCACTTCTAGTCCGTCATTGCTTGTGATTTAGCCGACAGACATCTCAATTAAAACCCGCTATATTCTCATTAAATTAATTCGCAAGCTAAAATTAGAAATTCAAAATTAAATTAGGCTTTTTGCTTAATTTGTGAGTGAGTGCACACAATGTTTCAACTGAGTTTACAGTGTAATAATGCATGTTTTTACGCATTGTGGCTAATTTATTTTAATCGACATGATGAAACGTGTCACTCTTCATTAACGAGATGAATTAATGCTTCTGGATGACTGGTATTTTCTCATAAATTTACAAATTCACCAAATACGTGGTGTTGACATACCAACAAACATAAATTACTCGTTTTTAATGCATTTTACCAACAAAAATTGTTGTGATGAAAGCGCAACTGCATTTCTTCCTGTACTTTTAATTAATTAAATTTTTTCTCATGCTTAATCCTCTTTCATACTAATTTATAGCATCGTACTGTCGAAATAACTTAGGATTTGTGTCTGAAATTGAAGAGATTTTAAGAATTGATAACAATTAATAATTATAAAAATAGAAATACTACTTTAATACAAAAGTTTTTAAATATTTCTATGATTTATTGGGCATTTAATGATGACACTTATATGCAATCGTAAAATATGTACAGTTAAAAACGTGTAAAAATATAGAAAATATAAATAACGTATAAGTAAATTTGAGTAACAATCTAAACAGAAAATAACAATTTATTAGTGGTTTTAATTTATAACAACATATTTCAGCTATAAATATTCTCATTTCTTCCACTACGTCGTATCTAGGATATTAATAGACTTCGTAATCCGATTGAATTATCATTTATTAATGCAGCAATGAATTTATCGAAGTTTGTCAATGAGAAGCAGTTTTATAAATTGGACAAGCATTTGAAACCTAATCTCACCTGCTCTACTCTCCTATAATAATTCACAATGAAGCCATGCAACCAACAACACACATAAATAAAAAACTGTCCATGCATTCGTTGTTAGAATGATCTAAATAACAAGCAACGCAGCATTAACATATCTATCTGTACGTAATCATGTTATTTACAGCTTTAATACATTTCGGCGTTGCGTTGGATGCAAACACAACGGTCGCAAATTAGATCTGAACACTGAGTTATACCACAAATGGGTTTAATTTGTTTGAAAAATGCGTTTAAACGACACTCTTATTGGAAATTCATTGAACATCACACATGTGTGCTTGTTCAGTGCATTGTCAGTATAAAAATATCGCTTTGTTTATTTTGGTTTGCACCACGTGTTTCTGCGTGAATGTGAATTTTATAATAATTGTTTTCTATGGCAACCACGACGCAATATGTTCTCAGTAAGAACAGCAAGAGATAGTAATCTAAAGCCCTGAAACTGATAGAAAATCTCAAGTCAAGCTTATTCTTTAATCTATTTAGAGATACAATTAAATGAACAGTTTATTTAAGATTACTTAAGACGTAGAAGTCAGCGACGCATGAAAAACAAGAAAACACGTGCTTTTTCTTCATTTTCCAAGGTTTTCTTGTGTCGTACACAAAATCATACATTTTTCTTCGGCTGACAGTAATCTATAGTTGTCTCCTTGCGTCTGCCTCGAAAATACACCGAGTGTGAAGTTGGAAAAAGTTACAGGCTGCTTGCTTTTCGTCAAATCACAAGCCTACTAGTCAGCTACTACTTCAGTTGACTTGACTCGCGGGAATCTCGTTTGCCTATAAATGATAATAAACGGTTCATGAGTGTGGTGTGCGCGTTCGTAGATGATGCAGAAGACCGGTTCGCATCAGAACGCACATTGGAAATAAACATTTCCTACAGACGATGCAATACGCTTGCACTGAGATGCAATGATGTCCACTTGAAAAAGACGACTTGAATCTGCTGCACTGCAGTGCGCTTCTTCGAGAGCAGAAGAAGTGCGCTCCTCGTTCCTTCGAAGGGTCAAGGACACTCACATTAATATCTACTTACACGCCGAAGCCCGATTAGTAACCGATGCACGTTGTGCTTGCATCCGAAGTGTAAGTGCGTTAAATTTCCAGCTAATAAGTAACTTGACCAAACGTGTCTTTTTTCGTAGAGAAGTCCATCGCCGGAGGACTTCGATCAGGATACCATATCTATCCATCTCGAAGCGACCGCAGTCGGCTGTGGTTACTTGGCTTGCCTGCTTGGTTGGTTGTCTTGCTTAGATATTAATGGACGACGTGCCCTCAGGTTTAATTATAAACATCGGGCAGCGAACGCGCCAGCTTCTGTGTATCTATCTATGCATCATTCGATGATATCCGCGTCTTGTTCGCTTTCTTCCATCGCGCAGCGCATCGCATCGCTTTGGCTCGGCCCGCATCTTGTACTATTTATGTTCAAGATGCAAACGAAAATCGTCGTAAACAACATTCAACTTTTGAAAGTTTTCTTTAAAGATTTTCATGATGTGATGTGATGTTCCACGTCACTGCACTGCACCAGGAGAGTTTCATGTCTTTTCCAATGTGTTTTAATCAATTACTCATTTAATTACTTTGAAAAGAACATCAAAATAAAATGTTAAGTTTTACAAACGTACATATGTTAATTAATTTAATTGTAAATCGCTTCAAAGTTAATTAAAAATAGTAGAAATTGCTTTGAATTGCAACACATGTAATTTTTTAAATAATTATATAACTCTATCAAAGGAAACGGAAGTATGGCCAAGTTATTCTATTCTTTTTGTTGAGGGCGCGTAATTTATGTGATTTAAATAATATTCGTTTTAAAATAGAACACAATTTAATATAAATTATTCACAATTATTGCATTGTTTATTATTCTAAGGTTCAAACTACTAATTTGTACTTGAATCCCGTTAGATAAGCCAACTATTTGCACTAAATACTGGAAATAAACCGGAAATCACAACTTTTCTCTTTGTGTCTATGTAAATCCAACTGTAATTTAAATCTCGCACAAAGCCAACAAAAACCAGATTACAATTTATTGTCTGTGCTTAGATGACGGACAAAGCCACACACAACAAACGACAATGAAACGCAAATAAATAATTGAGTGTGAAATTATAATGTGAGACAGTTTCCACTTAAATTAGTTAATAACGCGCGCCCGATTCAAAGGGAAAGCCTGATGCAATATTGCCATCAACAAAGCAACGCAACAGGCTCGAATGAAGTTATCACTAATTCCGTTTTATTTTCGTTACCAGTCGTTAGGTTCCTGTATTTGGGCGGTTCTGTAATCAAGCAACCGCTGGTGGTTTGGTTGTCTAGCTGGCAGGCGCTCATTAATGCATAGATGGATTTACACCGCTGCGTTGTGTCCTCGGAGTCATTCACGTGTTACGTAACAATGCGCGATGGATTGAAGTGCTTGCCTGGGCAGCTTTTCAACGAGTTTGCACTTTTTCCACTTGCCCATGCACCCTGCATGCGATCCATTCAAATAGACGCTTCTCATTAACTTCAGCTCGCAGTTTGCTGCGTTGAATGATAGAGTAATGGTAATGAAAATCCACGCGCATACTGAATGTTTTCGTAGGTTTTTATCCAGCGTGTGACTTGCTGCGAGACATTTTATGAGTATTTATGAGTGTGGAGGTTGAATTTTTCAGTGAATAGTCAAGTGCAGATGGCTGGGAGGTATTCATCTCCTCACACTTTACACTTCGCCAACGAGACGGCATTGTCTCTGGGTGCAAGTTCGGCGAAAGCAGCGCAGCGGCTCTCCAGGCGCCAACTTGCAATTTTCCAGCGCGCTTTTCATCAGCCTACTGCAAGTGCAAGCGCATGCATGCTTGCGCTTGACATTTTTCGAGACGCGAGATACTCCACGATGAGCCATCAAGAGTATGCACAACACTTGAGACGCGAGCGACGACGACGACGAGGATGATGATGATGATGATACTACCCACTTTTGTGCTGCCTGCGATACGAAAAAGGGTGCATGGACAGCTACGTGCTCAAGTATTTGCATTCGTCTAATTCTAAATGCCAGCTTTTCATCCGCCTCTCTCCAAGTACTACGTTTTTTCCAGGCGAGATACATCATGTCCTGGCAGATATACCACACACGACATTTCAGCAAAATATTGCTGAAATGTCCATGCTATCAAGTCCAATAAACTCCCCAGAACATAGTGATGTAGACAAAGTGACATATTTTTGAATTCTTGATGCAATACGCAGATATGCATTCATTAGATGCCCATTTATTTAGAAAGGATTTCCGTGTTCTTGCATTTTTCCAGGCTCTGGACCCCAGTTCACACTGACATTTCCGATCCCAAAGTGTCCATCCTCTCATATGCATGTTACGTTCTCTTGCGGCTTTCGCCTGTCATATTTATTAATCACTTACATACATATACTTATGTATACTCTGCAAAAGCATTTATTCTTCCTCAAATGCGTAAAAATAGTAAAAATAACATTAATGTTGATTGATTATTAATAGGACATGAAAATAATCCAAGAAAAAACGGCCCGGAATCGCCGAACTGGCCGTAAACTGCTAGATCAAGTGAAATCGTTGAAATAATTTAAGCCGCGCTGTCTCCGAAGAAATAACGCCTATTAATAAATGCTGGATATTTATAACTTGAGTCGAGAGTACGAGTTGTATGTATGCTCAGAAAAGCAACTAGGAAATCCTAGCAGCCAGCAGCCTCTGTAATGAAGAGGCTCGTATGGTAATATCTTAAGAAATTTATTGCAAACAATCATATTTAATACTGCATTTAAGTTAATACCGTGTGCAATAAATTCATTAAGCCTTTATATATTACACAAAACGAATTATTTTATTATACCTACATATTATAGTATATTGTCGAATGTTTACGTCATAATCTCTCTCGGCTCTTGCAATAATCACGGATGAATATAATTAAGCATTATCTTATTGTTAGTATCTATGCATAATTGCAAATCCACTTGCGCATAATACACCATTATGAGCAAAAGCAGGCTTGCTGTGTTGCTGAAACAATGATGTGCAATGTACACTGAATGAGTTGTGCTTTTATATTGTAATTAAAAGTGATCGCTGGCACAGCAACGCCTCGACGAAAGAAAGCAGCATCTGAAAGTGCAGTTGGATCGCCCATCCTTAGCCAATCCTCCATGATTGCGTTTAATTCCTGACACAACAATCATTAAGTAATTAACCAACAATGCAGCGCGCTTATTGGCGTCCGAGCAATCAAGTAAAAGTCCCCTGTGACTGATAAATGATTATGTATGTTATTGCAATGCAACCTGTTGATATTCGTATATGCGCAACATGCACATGTGTGTTGGTATGTATTTTGCCATCGGCGGGCGCGCCACACGCGCAACATGCAGATCTCCAGCACGGTTCTGTTCTGTCTTTCATTGTTCGTAATTGTTTTTACTTCACATTATTATTATATTTAAATTAAGAATTTGCATTTATATTGCTCTCCTGTAATTCATGCGCTTTTCTGATCGTGTTCAAACGCGCGTGCGCGTACCTACTAGCTTATACAACGTGTTCCAACATTTATTCTTCTGAACACGACATTTTCCTTTAGTTTTCTTAAGAAAATTTATTGACAACAGGAACTTTTCCTAAATTACTTGAGTAATGTTAAGAAGAAATTGGTTTTTTGTAAGGTGTTTTTGTAGGATTGACAATCAAGATGAAGATTATGTACAGAACACTTGTTGGGTGTTGTTGGTGTCATGTGTTAACGCTTACTTGCATTGTGGACGGATTCTTACGTCTTATTTGCCGCTTATAATGTTGTTACACTCGCCACGAGATAATTAAATTGATCTCATAATAAATGGACTACATTTGCCTGCAACATTGTTACACTTAAGAAAAAGTGTCCTTGTCTACTTAACTCCAATGCTCTTGCGCGTGCGCGTGAGTTTAGCTTGTGCTTAGTTTTACATATAACCTGTCGTATATTATTGTCTAGTCATGCAAAACCAAACAATGATCTTGCAAATTATTAATTTCTTTGTATTTCTGAATTTGAATTTCTTTTGGAATTTCTTAGAAATTCCTTTTTCTTCAAGTCAGATTCAGCTCATTGTCGGAATTGAATTTGGAAACTTGATCCAGGGTCATGTCTGCAGGGTTGTGACGTGTGCACACGCTGTTTAGAGAATAATTGAAGCGATAATTGAATTTTCCTGGAACCGGTAACCAAGAAGAATTGACCAGCAAGTGCACACGTCTGAAATTCAAGCAGAGCACGTCTCGCAAAAAACACACACACGATACATACCTACGCGCTCGAAACCTAATCCAGATTGTAATACGCAAGTTAACTGAATCTGTCGCGTATTTCGTTCCAGTAGACGTGGTTTTTTTCGCATATTTTTCTCGCCGCGTATTGTTTTCAGCCTTCAGGGCTATTGATTAATACCAATCACCTACAATAACTCATTACCATTACATGTTGGGATAAATGCCAAGTGGTAACATTACTGTCGTCTTTTACGATGAGTACCTACGTCTTGATGTGAAATGGTATTGGCCATTGAAGTATTGTTTAAATAAATCTTCAGATTATTAACGTCAATTCCAAATGCGTGTTCGGCCCACACATCGCCACGAATTGATGCATTGTCAATGAATTTACGACGCAGCCACTCATTCACAAGCCCTCTTCGCCTTAACATCGGACTCCTCGAGCATAAAATGAAATTGTTAGGATCATTGACGATAAGCCAAGGCGTGAGGTCATCACATTGTGTTCCTAGCCAGGCATTGTGCGTTTGCTGAATGGCAATGCGATTAAAAATAAAGGCAGACACGTAGATGGCCAAGGAAGATAAGTGCTAATGCTAATGCACCGCCAACACCAAATATCTTGTGACTGGTTTTGTTGTTTTCTTGATGTTTCATTACTTCTTTGCTATAATTGCTGGTTTGTTTATGGCGTTGATTGTGAGTGAATTCTTGCTGTTTGTTTGGTTGCATAATCAACGAAACACTTTCGAAGGATACCAATGCCTTGACAAAAAAGCCCGGCTGAAAATTGTGTTGTGTATTGCGTTATGTTGATCATATTGAAATATCTTTATTATGCTCCAAGTGGCCTGTAAGATAATTGAACGAATATCGATTGGCGCTTGCTTGCAGTAATTGACACCCACTTTATTTGGACACTTTAATGGATTTCGAGGCGATATTTTGGTTCACTGGCCAGCCAGCCAGCCAGCCTACGAGCAAATCCGGCCAGCAGTTAATTAAAATGCAAATCGCTGGATTTATGTCTCACAGACGTGTTTATTTAAATACTTCTTATGCTGCGCAACTCTTAATTAAATTCAATAAAACTAAATCAATTGCCAGTGACGGATAGAAAAACCCTGCGAAAGAATAATTATGACTGCATTCACCCTAACGAGCTAACCTGGCTGCCTATCTATCTCACTAACGAAATCATCTGAAATTGCTCATAAATCCCATTCGAATGCACCATAAAATCAAAAATCTATGTCACTAGATTTATCACCGTGTGTCAAAACACAGCCAATCATAGTTTTTCCTTGATGCCATTCACGAATGGAATCGAAAGTGAAGTGAGGCTTAACAAGCATGATTAAAATGATTAAAATGTTTGCATAAATCATATCCCTAACGATTGTTTGTTGTTAATATAATACGCAATTATTCCGGCGATTATGTAGACTTTTTGTGACATGTTCGGTTCAGACGCTGCACGCACACGAACGCTCGAAATGTCATTGAAAACAAGTTGTCACGAGCGAGTGCCTTTCGTTGGGTGACAATGGCAAAAAGCAGCAATTTGCATTGCGTTCGCGGTCTGAAAGTGGAAAAAGTTTACGATAATAAATTATTTCAATAAATATTTATCTTCTAATGATATCGGATTGATGTTTATTGCTTCCACGTTCGCCAAGTATCTATATAGATACATTCAATTGCAATTCCACCCACACTTTTCTCCACGGATTGTTTATTTATTTCTCGTTTGACCTCTTTATTCCTATCAGTGCGTCAATCAACTATCACTTTCCATCAATTACTTGCAATAATTTTAATTTATTACTAATTATTATTTATCTCATTCAGTTAATTAATATTTTTATGTCTTGATGTATAACAATTTGCATATACGTACCTAGGAACTACTCAAAAATATGCAATTGCCAAATGCGAACAAAAAAGCAGTACGAAGAAAAGTCCTCGAAATACGTGAAAATGAATCGAGCTAGGACATAATAGCAGGATGCGTACACTCAACGCGCTGCGCTGGCAGGCATAATGCTCCGACGAGTGCCACTAATACGCCAAATGCACATTTGCAATCTGGCAGTGGCGGCAACAATCGTCGCAAATGGCAGGAATTGCAATTGTGACAGCCTAGCCTAAGATCAAAGGACCTCCGTGCACAATCGCAGTCATCAAGACGGCGTATCCTTCTTGGCGTCATTTCAGCACCCGCCACCCGGCGACGCGGCTTGTCATCGCCCACTTCACTCGACATTGAAAAATAAGGTAAAAAGTGGAAGAGTGGAAGAGCATGCAAGAAAAGTACTGCACTGGATTGCGAAAATCATTCGCCAAATGAAATGCAAAGGGAAGTGCAAGGATTTTAGGCGCTTGGTGAGCACGTTCTGATTCTGTGTCAAACACTTCGCTGTATGTACTTCTACTTCGCGTACCAGTACTTGATGAATACACGCTTTTTGTGCGCAACTTGCAGGGATTTTTCTTTACACATGCATATAGCACGAGGCGCTGATGAGCGTTCTGTAGTTACCTCTTTCATTCAGACTCAGACTTCAGACTCTCCACTTGTTTTAATTCTTTTCGCCTCTTGTCGAGTCTTCGTTTTTATCCGTCTGCAGGAACAATACAATAGTACGTGCACTCTCGTAATTTCCTTCCTTTTTACCAACCAGCCAGCCAGCCAACTTTTTAAGAAATAAATTTTCCCCGTGGACAAATTGTTGCTAATTTGAAGCTTTTAGATCTATGATAATGGCTTTGCATTAGCATTACGGCTCTGTTTAATTCCTTATCATCGTCGAAGAGCACCCATACGCATGTGTAATGATAGGGAAGCGGATGAAATATGCGAGAGAAAAAATACAAGCTGTAATTGCTGCTCGAGAAGGAGAAGACGCGCCAAGATGATGATGGCTAAGAAGGAGGCAGCAGGTGAAGTGCTGCAGGTGTAGTTGACCGTGGGATAGCCAGCTGTTATCACGATGGACAATAGGGCATATCGAGCGTGCTGCTGAATGAAGAAACAAGAAACACGAAACAAGAAAGTGGAGGAAGAAGAAGAGCACGTGAAGTAAACGAACGAATGCTCTGCCTGGAGGGCTCGTTGCTGTCGGTGCGGTGCGCGCAATCGAATCACACAATACGCCCGCGGCTTAATATCAACGTAATTCGCTTGCACTTGCGCTCAACTTGCATAACGATATGCAAGTTGTGCAAGTGGAAAGTTGATAGCCGTCTTATAAGAATTACACAAAGACGTAACGACTTCTTCTTTCTTCAATGGGGGCTCTTGATGCGTTTTGTTTCGTCTTGTCTCAGGCATCTTATCAATCAAAAACAAAATGTAATTCTGTGGTGAATCAACCACAAAATATTCGAACTAATCGCTCCCGAAATGGAAGGAATAACAAATCTAATCTGTGAACTGACCGGTTTGTTGAAAAGTGGTTCAAAGTCGCCTGCGCTTGCCTATTAACCGGTAAAGAACAAGCGATTTATTCGTGCGAGTGTGGCTTTGTGCACCCAGAGAAAGAAAGACTCAAAGCCTAAGCAAGAACGCGACCGCACTGCCTTGCATTGCATTGCACTGCACTGCACTCTTCAAGTTATTTTCAGCGGTCAGGGCGCGGTCCATCAATCTTCATCATGCCCTGTTCCGGTCTGTTTCTTAACGCCAAGTCGCGCATACGTCGCATTGCACGTGCACACTAACATTTAATGATACGCTCGCCTCCATGTGTTTTGTGTTTTGTTTCTTACACCATAGACAACCAGCTACACTTCTCATGTTTACACAATCAAACCAAACGGCTTGAAAAGTCTGCATCTTGAAGGAATCGTTTCGTCATTATCTCGATCATTCATCGGTTCCGTTTGCTAATCTAAATCTAACGTCTGCCCAGCTCAAAATAAACCATTAGGAACGCTAAATATTTTATAAACATATCAGAGAAGTTAATCCGTCTTTTCAAACCGTGTTTTTCCGCCTGATTGACAAACAATGTTTCTGTTTTCTTTCGAAATTTCTAATACCTTGTTGTATAATAAGCTCGGCGGGTATTTATACCTGAAAATAGAATAGAAAACCCTCAAGACGACCCGCGTCTGCGAGAAAAGGAAAAGGAAGATTACAGGCGTTTGAATTGCGTCCAAATTATGTCAGCGGCGATTAGGGTCGCGAATGTTTCATCCACATCGAGAGAATCTACGAGCAGCTGGGCATTAACTAATTTTAAAGCGTGCACACTGCAGACTAACTATCTGGAAATGAATAAATCTTCGCCGTGCAACTGCAGGATAATTGCTGCGTATCTCAGCTTATGCTCGTTATCAATTATTCGGAATCAATTCGTCAGTGGCGTGTGTGTGTTTCTCTTCAGAACATTGCGCATGCGCAATTCATAAATATAAATATTAGCACAAATTTATCTGCGTGGAGATTAAATGCAAATCAGTTTGTGCAAACGCTAAGCGTCTTTAGCACTTTATAATCGAGTGCCAATGGCTTTGGCCGTAAGCTGACGCATTAAGCGCAATAGTGAAGTGTGCAGGACGAAAATACCGGCGCGTTTTGTGCCGATTATGAGCCATTTATAATGATAGCTGCATATGAAGCCATTAGTTCTGGTTCTGCATGTGCAGGAAAATGATATGCCATGCCATGCAGGCATCTTTAATAGGAATCGTTCCTCGGCAATTATGCGCGATTCAAATGTAAACTAGCAATTAATAATCAACTAATGACACCAATTAAGTGTTTCGGAAAGCTTTTCCACATTTTGTTAATATTTATTCAAATAATTACGTGTTTACTTAAAGAGTACACGAAATTAGTGAGTTCTCCTCATCGGCTGCAAGTTCAGGTTCAGGTCCAAGTGAAGAATTAAGTCCAATTAAAATACCCATCGAAAAACATTCCCCTGGCTTAGTTAGTTAAGCTTGCGCTTAGGATGCCATCGAAATAAATTGAGCAATAAATTAATTGATGCGGCACCTAGATATTAATTAATTAACAGCGCACTGCGCCGCGTTGCGTTGCGTTGCATTGAGGCTGGACGTGTTCGTTTAATTGCGCTTTATTTATGATAACGGTTATTGCATTCGAAAACGAAACTCAAACTTGAACTGAAACCATATACTTGAGTCACTTTTCAAAAAGTTTCCTGCTTCATGCATATTTATAAACGGTCTAGAAATGCTAGAAAGGCTGGGAATAAAATTGCAATAGGTACAAGATGAGCAGAATTTATGTGCTATTCCATAATAGAAGCATTAATCTTGCAGAACTTAACAATATTATGATATGTGTTCGTGGCTCGTAAATAAGCCGCAAAAGAAGAAATGAACACGTCAAATGTCACCCAGACAAAGCGTGCCAATAATGCGACACATCGACATCGATAAATCGGCTTCTATTGATACGCTCATCGATGAATGCTGCTCTATTTTGGCTTGCCTTTTCATCCTGTCATACCTGCTTGCAAAAAGACGCACGGGTGTATGTACTGTTGCCTGCCTACAGTGTACTAGCAATTATTATCGCAGTGTTTACCTTGTACCTGGCTCCTCGACATCCTAGACATTTCCGTATCGATCCCGTTCCGTCCCGTCCCGTCGTCTAGGCTATTATACACCTAAATACCTATCGACATCTATCAATATCAAGTGGTCGAGGGATCGGATTTGCGAGATGCGGCTGACAATAGACGCGCGCCCCTCGATCGCTGATCACACAGGCCAACACGCATTCAAACACTCACTCTTTCAGTCAGCCTCCAAACAAGAATCCTACGATTTTTCAGATTACACTCATGCCATTGTACGAATAAGAATACCAGGAGGCATTTCATTATTCATCCCTCGAAATGGTTTTGTTCGACTTTTGCTAATACGTCGGAAATCCATGTTAATATGTGTGCAGTTCGGTTTGGTTTCCGAACCAACCACTTTCGCCTGATTTATTTGACTTGGGGAATTAATCACTCACTCGGCTACTCCATTGACTCGTTCCCAAACTTTATACATTATCATTGCAAATTCCTTACTGACTGTGGTTGCTGCAATTGGAAACACATTGATGGCAATTAAAATGCATTAGAAACACTCGATCCACTTAGTCCTGAACGCATTAGACTAGTTTTTTCTCTCTATTTATATGCACTGTGCAAAAAGCGACGACGAGCATTTCTTTATCATTGCGAGTAAGCCTGCATTCGAAAGTGTTAATTGCGTAATAACAATTAAACCGGTCGTTTTATCGACTCGTTTAAGCAATTCTAACACGCGTACATACATACGTCCATCTCCAGTCTTCCACTGATATTTGCAGCAAATGACATTTCAGAAAAAATTGAATTTAAGGTTGCAGATGAGAGTTGAAGTAGATATAAATCAGCGGTGGCCAACCCTTTTTTTTACGCCGGCCTAAGAGGGCCTAAATCCATCTATAGTACATGCCGCAAGGGTGCGGCCTGTAGCTCTATCATAAGTGTTGACTTTTTTATGAAAATTAGGAAGATTTCAAACTTTGATAACTTAGCTTAAAATTAAGGCAAATTAGAAGTTTAACCACTTATTTTGTATAAAATTTAATTCGGAATTGAATGAGCTTTAAATCAAAGTTCTATCCTCTACGGTTCAAGGGATATTTGACATTAAACAAAGGCATACTTTTTATACCAAAAATATGAAATAGTCACTAATTCCTAACACTGCTTACAATTAAGGTAAGTTTATGGTATAACCACTTATTTTGTGTAAAATTTCATTTAAAATTCAATGGTGTTGAAACGGAATTGCTATCTTACATAGGTCAAGAGATACTTGCATATTTGTGAAATTTTATTAAAATTTGTCCAAACCCAATATTAGACAAAAAAACTTTTTGTCTAGTATTCTAATAATTTTACTGGCAAAAGAAAGTTCAAACCACGCAGATTACAAAACTGCAAACAGTTTCCCAATATTAGACATAGAACGCGAGATATTCGACTTTACAGTTGCCACTTTTCCAAACCTCACTTTAAAAGGCCAAAACTGGCCAAACCTCATATTACGCAAAAAACTTTTTGTCTTGTATTTCAATGATTTTGGTACCAAAAGAAAGTTGAAACCACACAGATTACAAAACTGCAAACAGTTTCCCAATATTCGCCATAGAACGCGAGATATTCGACTTTATAGTTGCCACCTTTTCAAACCTCACTTTAAAAGGCCAAAACAGGCGAAACCTCTTATTACGCGAAAAACTTTTTGTCTCACATTCTAATGATTTTGGTACCAAAAGAAAGTTGAAACCACGCAGATTACAAAACTGCAAACAGTCTCCCAATATTCGCTATAGAACGCGAGATATTCTACTTTACAGTTGCCACTTTTCCAAACCTCACTTTTAAAGGCCATATAAGGCTAAACCTCATATTACACCAAAAACTTTTTGTCTAGTATTCCAATGATTTTAGTACCAAAAGAAAGTTCAAACCACGCAGATTACAAAACTGCAAACAGTTTCTAAATATTCGCCATAGAACGCGAGATATTCGACTTTACAGTTGTCACTTTTCCAAACCTCACTTTAAAAAGCCAAACCTCAACCTACGCAAAAAAAATTGTTTAAATTTTTCTCTAGTATTGCAATGCTTTTGGTACCAAAATAAGGTTCAAACCATGCAGATTACAACAGTGAAATCAGTTTTAAAATATTCGCAATAGAACGCAAGATATTCGACTTTTTAATTGAACTTTTCTTCAAGTTTTCCAAACGGACCTTGAGTTGGCCATCCCAGATCTAAATGAATGGAGCTTCTTGCTCTTGGTCGTAGTCGTCGGCTTCCCGGAGCAGAGATCCTTGAGATGCTGATGAAAAACCCCATGATTGCGATAGGACATGATCGCTGCTGAGTTGACAAGCACTCGGCAAATATTTCATATTTCATTTGACAAAAATTGCCAAATCAGCCAATTCATTGAGTCTAATGACGCGAATCTGCCTTCAATGCATTACCCACGAATATGAATTTCAATTTGAAGCGCATGCGGTGTGCTATTGTTTTAAGCTCAGCTCATTTCAACTCGAGTAGTGATTGTGAGTGAAAGACACGACAAACAATGGAAAAAGCCCTCTCCCCAGTGCGCGCGTATTTTGAGCGATTTCACGCTGCGTCGCGACGCCACATTATTTGCATGCATGCATGCGGAGCACGGGAATAATCAATGCAAACACCGGGAGAGCAGCACTCCCGTCGCTAATGATTACTCACAATTAAAAGCTTTTTTCACCCCGTCTCGTCTCGTCTAGCCTCGTCCATTAGCACGTATGCGCTTTGCTTTTGTGCGCGTTGCTATTAAAACTCACCTACTGTTTTATTTGTTTAGGTATCAAACTCAACCCCTTACTGGTGGTGAAAACGTGCAATTTTGAGAAAGTGGAAATCTCCAAGGGGTGGCAACGTTTTTTGCGTTTTATTTCGGGGAATGTTTGACGTTCCAGATATTAAACATCCATCACAATAATTTTGTGCAACGCGGCACAAATTGAAATCCATCAGCGGCGGCTAGGGCTGGGGGTGGCAAAGATATGGTGATGAGGGTTTTTGACGACGCGCGCTGAAACCCCGCGGTTCGCGCGACATATCCATACACTTCTATTGTTATCCGCCCGGTGCTTCAGCGATGCTCTTCATATTCATATTTCTTCCACTTCTTCCTCTTTTTTTCTTCATTTTGCATGGAATCTATAATTGATATACAGAGTGTGATTGATTTTCCTGTTTGTGTTTGTGACTTATTTCAGTATAAATATACATACTTATGAAGGGAAGGAACACTCTGTTAGATGTCATTGTCGAGTTTTTGCCGCCCCCGAATATGAAGAGGCGCGTCCCTTTGGTACGCCGTGTATTATCGATCTTAATGACATATTCCTACAGATATTTACTTCGTACTTCATATTCGAAGCGAGTTTTCCATTGTGTATGGCATTTTCATTTAAGTATATTTGCATTTTTCTTTTTCTAAATGCGCGTTTTTCGTGAAAGTTTATTTGCCGTGTATAACCTAACCTCAAAAATGTAATTTGTTGCAGGAGAAGAAGAAGGCTCGGCGTCTGGCGTTTGAAGAAAATGCAATATCTCGAAACAAGTGGATGTTCTTCACTTTGAAGTTGCGAGAACTCGGCTTGCGACGCCAAAGTTTTCTCAAGAAAACCTTCAGCTACACCTAACGGAAACGTAAACGTAAAACGTAAACGCAGCGTAGCGAAAGTTTCTCCCGAATAAATCTTAGCTCAGCGCAAACTTCCATTATGTGTCCCTTCCCGGAAAAATATCCACTTAAAATTTTAATATGTTCGCGATGCGTGTGCAGAGAGCGATGACTGGATGAGATTGCGTTGGTGCGCGATGTGTTACGGCATCCGCGAGGAGTTACCCCTAATTTGGTGGAAAATCAATAATTTCATTATGATCTCAACATCACAGCAGCAGCAGCAGCAGCACCCACTCGCTGGAGCATTTTATTCGCGCGTTTCGTTTTCTCATCTCATCTACTTGTACGCGCATTCGAGGAACATTTATGAAGTACATAAGCTGGAATAGCATCAGAAGGCAAGGAAGGCTTTTCTTCCAATGGGGTACAAACCTATTAAATTCAACAATCATTTCCTTCATTAGCCATAAACATGTCATTGTGATCTGATCTTCTACTTCTAACCTTTGACATCACTAAGAAGCCAGAAGAACAGAACAAAGAAGAGAAGAAACAATGATCCTGAAAGAACTCTTCTCATGTTTTTTTCATCTCGGGCTTTGTTCCTAGGGAATAATCAATAACTGCAAGACAAATAAAGGTTTCCTAGGAGTTTCCAAATCCATGCAGCAAATCAGAAAGAAACACACCCTCCGAAGATTTGGATAAATGGTAATTTCTTCGGAATGCCAACGCGCCGCGACGTGTTTGCCAAGCAGCTATTGGCAGACCCATCCCATATTCCAGGCGAGTGTACGTGTGTGTCGAGTGGCGGGTGATCGATGGATGTTCTAGAGGCGGTATGTGCGCCGAAAGCAAATTCGGATTTTGTGCAATATTTTATTCGCTTTCTTGGGAGGAATTCGGCATTACTCAAGCTGTCCGCCCTCCTTCAAAGACGTTTCCAAAGTCACATATTCACATATTGGGGGTGGCAACCCACACTTATATACCTACTACTTCTATATACCTTCTTCTTCGCATTTTTTCATTTTATTTTTTCTTCAAGAAGAAGCTTATCTAAGAAAGTAATGAAAGAAAGTTGGGGTTTGAAAAAAATGCTGGGCGAGTGACATGACCTGCCCCAAGTTTGTCTAATTTCACTCTTTAAAATACTTTCCCTTGACTTCGTTGGCGGTGGTGGCGGCGGCCGCTCATTATTCCCCTCGTGACCCAGTGGCAGTCGGTGCGCAAAGCGCGCGTCCTTTTTTAATAAGGAGCGCGCGCCCGTCCGGGAGCGTCTGCTAAGGACGAACCTGAACGAGCGGAGTGGAAACTGAAGCGAGATGGCACTCTGCGTGGGCGGCAAGCCGAGCAGGATAACTGCACTCTGTAAGTTCAATTAGCTTCGCCGCGGTGCTTAATTACCTCCGGGAGAGAGCGTCGGTCGAGGGCGGTTCAAGGCCGCTACGCAACGTCTCACGACCCGGGTCACTGGCCCACTTTCTCAGCTTCTGCAATTAAGACGCTGACGTCAACACATCCTTGAACCATACTAATGATAAATGATAATGGTAAGTACCTTCTACCTAAGAGGTGATTTCTTTAGTGATTTTCTCAAGACGTTGTATGTACTTCTTACATATGTGCATGTAAATCTTGAGTATATATGGAAAATGTAGGAAAACACACTGGCTGGCGATCGATCTAGAGAGGGTAGGCGGCTCCACCCGGATGAAAAATAAACGCGACGGCGGCGGCGCTGGTAGCTCGCCGATGTCTCGATCCGGCCGCGCCTGGATATGCCTCAGATATACATTTTCCTTCTGGCAAGGGATGAAAAACGAGTGCACACATGCACACGCGTCCACCTCCACCTCCACGCACACTGGCATCTCTTCTCTGCTTTTCTCTTCGCGACCATGCGCTGCTAGCTTTTCTAGGGTGGCACGCAAGCGCCCTCAACGTCATCAATACTTCACATTCGAACACCTACTCGCCTCGCACTCGCTCGACGCGCATTTCCACAAAGCGTTCAGGATTGGGCGGTTTCCTTTCACCGCCGCCAAGATATTTATTCTTTCTTTCTTTAAATCTTTTCTTTGCTTTCTCTTTCCTTAAATTGCACACAAGTGTGTGTTGTTCTTGTTGTTGTTGTTCCTGCTCACTAACTAATGCAGGTTTTCCATCTCCAAACAGTCAGTCAAACTGTAACAATAGTAAATTTAATTTGAAATTATTTAAAATCACTCTCAAAAGTACTTTCCCATGAATTTCTTCCAGGGTTCACATTTGCATATAGTCATTCATGCGCACCGAGGGTAATTTCTAATTGCATTTAACCCTTTTAACCCGCAGAGGCTCGTTGACTGTTGTGCTCAAGTTTTCATTGTAGACCTGGCCTGTACGTGATATTTATTTGTGATGCAAAATACATTCAAACATATTTAAATCACGCATCACGGAGCAAAAATTCGCATAGAAATGCAAATCTCGATGGCGTTTGGCAATCTCCGGTGAGATCATTATTGAAAAATATTGATTTACAATGTGTGAGCAAAGGCATTATAACCTCTCTGGGAGGAAGCAGAGAAGAGTTAGAGCACAAGCAGCTACAGTAATAGCAAGAGTAACCTTCTCGTGATGAATGCGCAACGTTACGTTGCAACGCGTTGTTGCGAACACATTAAGCCATGGAACAAGAATCACGATGATGACGCCGAGCGATGATGATGATGATGATGATGATCGCACACACCAACTATAATATGCATCTGTGTGAAGACTTGATAGCGGGATAGATCTTATTGTGAGTGTAGTTTTCTCATACAAGGTGTTAACTTATTACGGTGATAAGTTATGTAAGTAGGTAGGTGTGTATAGCTTGTCTAACGCTTTACTGTGATTTGAAAAATATCACCAACTGGGCTCTTGAGTGGATTACGGTCGAACCTCAATAAATATTACCACAAATGGTATCATAACAAATGCAAATTAGCAAAGGTGCATATTGAACGTTTGCGTTCAAACGAGAGCAAGTATAATATAATCAGTATAAAAATTATATATTTTATACATTTATTAGGGTTCGACCCTAATCCACTCAAGAGCCCACTTGAAGATATTTTTCAAATCGCAATATAGCGTTAGACAAGCTATACCTATGTATGTGGTACTTGAGTTGGGATAAAACACCCTGTGAAAGTGTGAAGTTGAAGAAGTAGGTACATACTGACTGCTATGAGCATATAAAAGAGTCCATTAACGTTATTCGGCGGAGTGTAAAAAGTATCAAGTTTTTTAATGCACTCACCAGCTAGGGCTTGTGCTGCGAAGTAGGTAGGTAAGTGAAGACGTCATTGGCGAGCGACGCCGCGACGCAAGATAACGGGAATCGTGGAAACGGCTTTCAAACGTTTTGCCATTAGGAGAAGTTCACAGGGTGGTGGCGGCGCTGGTAGGCATTAGTGTTGGTGTCGGTGGTGGTTCGAACACATCGACACTACTTGAGCTGAGCCCTTGTGGGAAATGTACGTGCGAAGGAAGAGCCAAGGAGCTGAACTGCGGCCGAGCAACTTTCGAGACTCTCGCCAAGCGCTAACCTCATTACCTCGCCGCCTCTCTCAAGTATTTGAAGAAAACTGCACGTCGACGCCGCCACCGCCGGGAAAATTGTATTGAAAGAGTCGAAGACTCAAGACGAACACGAACACGAACACAGAGTACAAGCACAAAGCTGAAAAGAAATGAAAACGAGGCAAATGAGTGGAGTGCCCGTAAAATTAAAGTAAATACACGAAACAACGCTCTGAAAGACGGAAGTACACAAGGAAAGCCAGACTTCTTAAATATGGCACAAAGAAAGAACAAATTTGCCACAATTACCCCGGCGAAGCGTTTAAATCTGTTTTAATAATCTTGCATCGTTTGCAAGTAACAATCTGAAGATGACTCCAGGTTGGTGGAAGATTTGTGTAGGCGGTGAATCTTCTTGGCGAATAGTTTCACACACGCAGTTGACAAAATGCGTAAAGAAATGTGCACACAAAGAATGGAAGAGGGTGGAGTTTCGATATGTTTACACATGCTCACCGTTTCCGATTTCCCCTAAAAGTCGCGCGCGGTTTCTTATAAGACGCGTCGCTGCAGAGGCGCTGCGCTGCGTTTCTTTTCAGTGTACGAAAGGCGGAAGGAAGTGTGTGCCTGCTGAGTGTGCGCTCTAACAATATGTGCAGGAGACACACATCACATGTGCTCACACCCACGGCCATTTTGGTTTTTCCTGCAGAATTTTTCCGCCGCCGAATTTTCTCCAGAAAATGAGCTGCCATTGCCAAGAGCTTTTCTTATCTCGTATTCTGGTGACATTTTTCACACACCTTACTTTCGGGGAAGACGCAATTTTATATCTTGGGCTACATTACGGCCTGTGCATATCAAACGCATATTTGGTTTTATTTTCATATTTGGTGCGCGCTGCCATTTTATGGCTGGGAAAACAAGCAACAAACGCATAAAAAAGCGACGCTGACAAGTCGTCAGCCTATTTGGGCGAATGGGAATGAAAATTTCGGGGCTGGAGTAGCGTGCCAAGAAGAAAATCATTTCGATTTTATGCGCGGCGACACATTCACATTCACGGCGGAAATCCTTTAGAAAATACTTCGCTACGCATTTTCCGCTGCGACACAAAAGACGGCGAAATAAATTGCTGCGCGAAATATCAGAATAAAATATATTTGCGCAGTGCTAGCTGGTGCTGTTGTTCAATTCATGCATGGAATAAAGTTTGCTCCAGCTCGGCGTCTTCGCTGTTGCCGAGATGACGCAAGCAAGCAAAAGGAAAAACTTTGACGTCGGGGGTGGCTCAGTGCAATATGTAAAACGCAGCCCGTGTGGGTATGTGTGTGCCGGCGAAGGAGGAAAGCGCCTGGCTTGTTAAAATGCGAACGAAGCCCTGGCTGGCTGGCAACAATTGTGCCCAAGTGCGAGCAGCGCGAAACGAGGTTATCTACTTTTGCTCGTGTGTTGCCTAGACGACCGGTTTTCCCGTTTTCCCCGCAGGTTAGCAGCCTTATTGGATATATTCAGCATTTTATTTTCCAGCGCTTTTTCATCGGTCGTCTTGCCTGCCAGCCTGCCTGCCATATACTTATTCGCCTTCCCAGTCGCGTTCGCATTTACATTTTTTCCATTCTCCAGGATTCATGTATGCCACCGCCACTGCCATCGTCTATATACCTGATCTATACGAGACGTGGATTCTAGATACTATCTGGGCGTCTTCCTTCTCTCCTCTCTCGAAATCTTACGTTTGCGCTACGTTTTCACGCCCACATTTCCGCGAATTTCTTCAAATAAGTATAAAATTTTCATTTAATAAAAGTATTCCCAGTGCATTTAGAGACGCGTAAACTCACTTACATCCAGGCCTTGCCTTGACTTGAGTTGACTCTCTTTTTCTTTTCATTTTGTGTAACATTTTTCCATTCCCCATTAGGTTTGCGCAAATTTGCGTTGAGAAATAGAGAAAAGATGGAAAAGGAACGAGACACTTTGAAAGGCATGTAGGCCACTTACTTACTGTTCCTTCCACTGCTCCTGCTCTTGCTACGCAAATCCAATAAAGCATCGACATTTTCAATAAGAAGTTCTCGCTAAGGAGAGGAAAAATTGCAATATTCGATTTGCCAGCCACTAACCAACAGTCGTCTTGAATTTTATTACATTCTATCTAATTATACTTAAATATTTATTAACTTAAACTAAAGTTAATGCAGAGTTTCCTTCGCCAAGGCCTAAGAAGATGTCACTTAAATAATCCTATCATGGGTTCTTCAAATATTTACTCAGAGATTATTAAGGCACTGGGCAAATAGCATAGAGAGACCTTTATAAGACGGTTAAATATTAGACAAACTACAATTAACGATGTGATTTTATCTCGTTCAAGTTGAAATTCTTGCAAAACAATTAATTTCTTTCTTGTGCTCGAAGAAGCATGAGCGTATCTAACGCGAGCATATTTTTACTCATATTATAATAACGTGTCTGCGCGGAATGGAAACGAGAAGAGCAGGAGCTGGAGCAAAAGCAAGAGCAAAGAAGCAGAATATGTACAGTAAGTATGCCTGAAAAAATGAAAGACGCTGGCTGGAGACGCACGAACACAAAGAGGGATGAGGATGAGGATGAGGTCTATCTCGGCGTCACAAGCAGCCCCTTGTCTTCTTCTTCGTCTTCTCTTGTGCTACGTGCCTCTTCACGTCTATTGTTCCGGGCGCGCGCGTGCATCGCATGTATTTGCATGTATGGACCGACGACATGACAAGAGCCGAGACCCGAGCGAGGATTCCGGTCTGTGAGGGCGCGTGGATCTTTGCCCTCGGAGCTCTCTTTAATGACGGATTTAAGGAGCAGCGGGCGCACTGCACGCTGGGTTCCTTCCCAGTGATCAGCGCAAATTGAACATGAACATGACTTTCTTTTCATGTGCATCACTTCACCTCGCATCAACAACAAAAGAAGTGGAAATACCCGGCCTATACCTACTCATAATTCAAATACTTATTCGTTTTCTGGAACAAAATATTCCAGCTATAAAAAAGTATAAGTTTGTAACTTTGAAGAAAAGATTTCTTTCTGCAGACTGTACTCGTACCTGTGCTTGGCATCAGCCCTTCGAATCGTGAAATATGAGCAACGGCAGCATCCAACCTTCCTTCATCTCGCACTCCAGCGACTTCCTGAGCGCAAAAAACGCACTCGCGAGCTTGCCAGTCATCCGATCCGCTCTCCAAGTCTTCGCAATTAAACTTTACGAGTTTCCAAACTCTCTTTATAGTCGATTAATATACACACGTACTTATTTCTCCTTCGATTCATCGAGGAAATATTTGCTAAATAAAAACATCATTTTCTCCAAGAAACTCCACCCAGTTGACAACATTAATATGTGAATATTATTTTGCAAGGAGGAAGATTTTTGCTGGTTCTTCCTGCTTTTTAAAAAATCATTCGAACGTAAAAACAATCAATTTTAATATCGCCGGAGACGGCATTGCTCAGCCAGTGAGCGTCTCATAACGTCACTCCGCACAATATTACATTCTTGCATATAAATTTCGAAACGAAATAATGTCCACAAAGAATGAGAAAACGATCAAGACAAGCAGCAGCAGCAGAGGCAGGCGCTGGCGGCGAGAATATAAAGTTGCCTACCTTTGGGAGAAATAAATTTGCACGAGCGCGCACAGATATGAAGAGCGCGGATGGCATGGCAGCTGAAATGAAATTGATACCGCGTCTTCGCGTTTTATTTATGCCAGGTAGACGCCAGGTAGCATTCTTGCCTCTTCTTCATTCCACTTCTATTGTATTCGCAATTGTTTCGCATTTACGTCCGGCTGGTTAGGTTATTTTAACTCCTACTCGGGCTCGGCTGCTGTTATCGGTGGATAGGCAGGTATGTGAACTTAATTAAAATTGCTGAAACGCGAGGCAAGCTCGCGAGATGCGCGCGCGATTTGCAAGATGCCCTTTGTGCGCAGCTCGGCAGCTCACAGAAGTGTTATTACCAGGCAGTTGCGATCGCATCGCGATAATTTCAACGCATAGGCGCACTTCGCAAATTAACTTCGCCGTTTTGCACAATCAACTGTCCAATTAATCAAATTGATGCAACTGAACTGAACTTCTTCTTGTTCAACGAACAATTAACATCTTTTAAATGCAATGCCGACAATTCAGCAAACTCATTTTGTTTGATTTTCATCTCCCGCTAGTAGTGTGCATGATTACACAGTCCCAGCGACTTCTTCGCGGTACTTACAAGCACTTCTAGATGATATTAGCGTGATTATACAGCAAAGAAAACCACGCACCAGATTGAGAACCTGACCACACCAAGAACCAAACTTTGCTGCACGTATCTAGAGAGACACGGCTTCGTATCGGTGTGCTATCAATCTAATGATATCTAATTAAGACCTCGGGATAACGGCAACTAATCATTGCGTGCTCGAGTGTTTGTTGCTTCTGTACGAAGAAACCTCCAGCTTCTTCCGGATAATTACTGTCATAATTTTAATTTCTACCTTTAGAACTATAACTAATTACAAAGGGTAATTGCTTACTAATTTCTTTAATTCTCGGGTATGGCTTATCATTATTTTTACTTTTATTGATGATTTAATTAGAAATGTAGGTATAGCTTGGTTTTAAAACAATCAGAGTGAAAGCAGAATTTATGTGAATGCAATCGACATTGATTTAAAAGAAGCGACGTCAACCATCTTTAGTGTTCGTCTTGGCGGAGTGGCTGAGACGTGCGGGAAATCGAAAGAAAATGCAATAAAATCGGTCTGGTTGGTGACGTATGCGACACACGCGGCGTGCAGGCAGAAGGCGGCATCGGCGGAGACGGCCAGATTGGATCTGCAGGAATGTACAGCGGCGGCGGTTGTAGCGAGCGCGTTGCCGCCCAGGAGCGCCGCGCCCCGTCAGGACGAAGGATTCGTGTGTGTTCTTATCTGGCGGCGGCAACGACAACGGCGGAATCAATCAGAGCCACATTTGGGATGAGACCTGACACTTGCAGGCTGTCGTATGTGATCGGGAGAGAAAAATGCTGCCTGCCATTTGATTGGATTCCGGAAACGCGATTCGTTCGTGCGATTTTTAATCAAATTCCAAATTACATGCACTTTTCTTTTCCTTTCTTAATATAGTTTAGTACATAATGGACAATGCGCATCTACAGTTATATTATATTATACTTTACCATATTTTATTTCATTTCCATATCCAATATTCATTTGGCGCAAATGCATCTTCATGTCGACATTTTTCCATTTCCGTTCAGTGAGGAGAATTTCTAGCTGTTTTATTGTTCGTTCACCGGTCGGCCGCCTTTGCTTTGCTTGCTGCCATCAATACTAGGAATGATTTCCTTCCAATATTTTTAAGAAAATGCGGAATGGAATAAAGCAAGAGCACGAATAAATTCACTTGCAAATCTTTCATCTGCAGAAGAAAGAATAAATTCAAGGTATGTACTGTATAGTATTTTATAATTCAACAAAATTGGACAAAAAAAACATAATTAAATGCCATTTAGTTTACAGAGAATACGAGAAAAAGTTACAGACAAAAAGTTAATCATTCATAAACGTGCGCTTCCCTGACACGCGGAATTAATTTGTTTTACCCCGACCTACGGAATCGTTTGTCTAACAAGCAAATACCATTAAAAACGAATGAAGACTGCAGTAAGTAGGGACGCGTACGCACAAGCGCGACGGCAGAAGCCGCTCATTTATTAGCGGCGCTACCGTTGCCGCCGCCGCTGCCGCTGCCGTCGCGGGTGCACCGGCGGCGTCAATTACAACTAATTGACTGGCGCACAGAACGAACTCACGCTCCTCTCTCGGTTACTCGGCTGCGGTCGATGAAAAAGTTGGACAAGATCAGGGTTGTTCTTCGCTAATGAAAGTTAAGAGAAAGTTCATCGGAGCGAAGGACGCAATGGTCGTGACGTCAAAGGAACTCAGCGCCTGCGTCGACGACATTAAACTCCCTCGTTTCCCGCTCGCTCCACTCGCTAATTTCCATTCTAATTTATTCATCAATTTCATTTCATTTCTTTCTTTGCAGTTTTCATCAATTTCGGTCAGGTTCAACTCTCACTGGTGAGAAGAAATTCAAAGTAACCCTTAACCGACTGACTATTAACAGGTTGGAACCGGCGAGTACCGCGCTGTGTGTCTCAAAACTGTAAGAGAATGATAGACAAACTCATGAGGCATGTTCTCTAATCTAAGCCACGCTGATTGGGCAAGAGACGCTTTTTTACCCTACCTGGCAACGTATCGAATTAAAGGTCAAAGGTGATAACCAATAATAGGGTCGTGATTGAACTTGTCATTGCATTCAATCAATGGTACAGGTGAAACGCGTAGCTTCGGCTATAATGCAATAGCCTATTAAGACGCCAACGCATCATATTCGCCCGGCCTAGTTTTTTAGCGATAAAGAGGGCAAATCAGCAAAAGCGCCGGTCTCAACGTGTTAATTATTCCATGAGAAAATTGCTGCAATTTGAGTGATCGATGCCGGTTATCGGAGCGATTTTCTCACATAATCAAACACGTTAGATGAATTTGCATAATTTGCATACGAGAGGCTGGAGATCACCTGGTGTGTAAGCTTTTCGCTTTAAAAAGGAAAGAATCTGGCAGGTAGAGTAGCAAAACGTGCAAGACGATGCACGACGAAAAATAAGAAGAAGAATCTTGCGTTTGCTGGGATAAAGGGTTGTTGGCCTGTACCAAAAGCGACGCAGTTGCACCTTTTTTGTGCGCTTTGCCCGACACCATACAATGCTCAGAACGCGCCTGCCTGCCCATGGACAAACACAGTCTGCCCGTATGGTGCTTCTTCGCGGTCCTGCTTCTTCCTGCGTTGTTGTTATATTCGGCGTGCAATGCACGTTATGCGCATTCGCTGCACTTCTGGTGTGTGTAGTGCACCTCGTGCTTGATTTATGGTCGCGCGTATGTCGTTTATATTCAGCAACGCTCCTCCATCCGCCGTTATTCGCGTTCTTTGCCTTTTTCGGCGTTGCCTGCGCAGCCATCGACATCTTCGGACGGATGGATGCTCACGACCGTGTAATTCACACAAAATTTATCCCAGAGGTCATAACTCAAGACAATTACCTATGTATTACCTATGAATGTACCTACTACTTTAAAGATTTAAGAACATTTTACTTGCCAAGAACACTTTGTATGTCAGAAGAGGAGATTGAACTAAAGAAGGAAGTATTTTTATATCAAACAAGGGCCCACCTGCTATGCGGGTTTCTATCCCATGAACCCTTTTTCTCATTCCAAGCCACGCTGCCTTCTTGTGATTCATTTACTTTTTTAAGCCTTCAGACCGTGTCTTGTCGGATGCAAGATGCTTCAACATCCCTTTTAGGGCATTCACATCAGCGAGAGTCAGTTTACCTGCGAGATGCAGAGAAAGGAGCGAAGAACTTGATGACACTTAATGGTATTTGATGATATTTTCAGTCAGCAGACAAACGACCAGCGATAGCACAGCGAGATATTGAGCTATCGACCGATTTACTCCAGTTAAGTTAGTTAAAAGCAAGGAAATGATGCATTTATGCAAATTGAATAATTCATCAAGCACGCACAAATTCAATAACGCTATTGAAACCAACCCAAGAAAGAAAGAGGTAATCGATCGTAATCAAGCGACGTGTACATGCTCGAAACGCGTTCGTAAACGTTTTCCTGCTAATCAATTATTAATGCAAGCGCAAGCGCATGCAAAATACAGACGGACATGCACCGATCCGAAAGGAGTGCAGCTTTCAATTCTTATCCACGAATTCATATTAAAAACCAGTAAATTTACAATTCGCCCGCCGGCGGTCCGTGTTATTACGTATAAGGGTATCAATTGATATCGAAACTGAAATTGAAACTAATTATGCGCCTGTAATTAGCCTACCTGCCTATGAATTATTAATTCCTATGATTATCCCACTCCTCTCTTACTTTTCTTCATTGTGGCTAACACGGTATTGAGATTATACTATAGAAAAAGAACAAAGTGAAAAAAAACGCTAAATTGTGAAATTGATAAGTAACTGAATAAAGTAAAACTTAAATTACGCTCAATCACGATATCTAACGCCTTCTAATTATACGCTAATGACATATTTACTAACGATATGGGCAGCCAACGTACAATACGCAAATTACCATCCATTCAGTAAATGAGAGAATACTTTATATTTTTCGAAGTAATTACCAGAGAAAAACGTTTATTGTTTCGTTATGTTACATTGTAGGTTTCGTGTGAATGATAAATATTCTAACAATAAACACGTTTTCTAAGGTATTGCGCAAAGGCGGTGGCAATTCAATTAGAAACGCAGGGTTTTTCTCGTGTAAGTCGCAAGACTGATGGAAAGATGATTGGCATTCTGTATAAATATGTTACACGCATTTCCACCCAAAGACTAATCTCATATCTGTCGCTCAAGCGAAATGCGAAATGCGCTTTGGTTTAGGCTGGTATTGGTAAATCCCTGGTGGGTTTGGCGCCCCCGAAAAACGCCGCGTTCTTATTAAAATCAATCAGCGAGTATACGCCATGAATGTATGCAGAAAGCAGGCGGCAGATTTCATTTCATTTTTTCATATTTTGTGACTTGACGTTTGGACATGTTTGAGATCCAAAACAAAATGAATTCTAATAGATGTATGTATGTTTACTTAGAATGGAGAATATGTATTGTGATTTCTTTCCTCTTCGGCTGAGAGTTTTAATGATGCCAGCCAGCCAGCGAGCCAAGCAAACAGAAAACGGCTGGAGATAAAGTGAAAGAAGGTTTCCAACTCGACTGGTTAAACTTTTCTAATTGTTGGGCAAACACAAGCCACTTAGACGCTCTCTCTGACATCGCATTGCGTAGACTCGGGACAATCTATCAACATGTTAGTATTGTAATCGAAACTGAAATGCAATTCCAAGTTTGATGAAATTCGATATTTTAATTATGTATGCAAGCGCCCTATTTAGCGCCAGAGTGTGTTTTACTTTCGCGCTCCTACTTCCAAACACTTGCAATTAAGAAAAGCGCAATGCAAATTAAGTTTTTCTACTTAGGTAAATTTGCCAAGACATTGCTCAAAGACTTATTTTGTTAAGTTAAGTGTAACATAAAATTTAATACAATTTCTATTTTTTATTCAAAATTAGGTACGACAATTCGGCATAATGTATTTTTTATGTAGTGGTACCGGAGTTTAGTTCAAAAGTACGACATCAGAGGGCGTATTAGTACAGTAATAGATGCAGCTTACTCTTTCTAGGGCCTGTATACAGTGGATCCCATATGAAGGGTGGCCAAACTTTATAGGTAAAAATATACCATGTGGTTACACAGTTTGAGAATTTTTAATATTTTAGATGTTTTACAGTATTCGTCTGGAACTGTAAACAGCATAAAGTATAAATATTTTATTTTGATAATTTTTTTAAAAGAAATATGTGTCTATATTTACATGAAACACGACAAATAGTAAATAAATTTTAGCAAAAAGTCTACTTGGCATATAGCCTTATAGCAAGGCATTCACTTAACAATATTCGCTCAAAATTTATTATGTACTTATTCATGTTTGCTGCATTCCACATTTGGCGTGTTCTGTCGAATTTTTGCAGCTTAAAGCATCAGCATTTGCATTAAAATCTCAAGCCAGCAGCCGGCGAATATCTCGGATGCCCTCTTGAGATGCGCGCATTCCTAGTGCAGTCCACTTCTGACATCTTCTGCAGGCGTGCGCGTCGTCGCGGAGGAAAAAATCGCGCGCGTGCTTCTTGGCAACTCATAAATTTTATGTTTCCTGCGATTTCACGTTAGAAATGCACAAAGTCAACCGCGCGCCCAACAACAGTTGATCCATCAACTGAACTCTTGCGAAGACACGCCAAAGACGCAGACGACGAGGTGCAAGATTTATGTCTGTATCAAATAACTCACGTCGCTGCCAAGATGATGCGCTCAGTCATGCGTTCTGTCAAAGAGCGCGAATAAATTTCATCTGCGAGCAGATAATTTTATTCATTCAGCAACAAGCCCAAGCGCAAACATGTCCTACTTGCCATCATCGCTTGGAATTCTTCTATATGTAGTGCAAACACCGAACACACGACGCGTTTGATAGACACGAATGCGTTTGGAAATTGAGTCTGTCAGCGAGAAGAGCGGACGTGACCAAAGATTAATGCATTGCATTGCTTGGCATTGCCTTGCTTTGCGTCGAACCCCAAAAGCGGCCGCATATTTTTACATCTTCACCGAGAAGCTCATTACATCTTACACACTTGCTGTGCACTATTAATCTGTCCGAGAACAGCGTGGAATATGAGGGATTGCCTCTGCGTGCGTTTTTGTCTTTCGTTCAGTTCACGCACCTACAAAATCGTGTAATCACCGTGGAAGAAATATGACTCCTCCGTTCAAGTTAAATTGCTTTCTCATTCTTATTATGTAAGAAAATATCAATTGTAAATACAGTTCGTTGGTGTCAGTCAATTATAGTCACTGCTATTCATGGGTATGGCTATTTTCTGGTGAATATCAATGGTGCGAAATAAACCACGAAGGTCATTCCCAGGGCATGGACATGCAGGTCTTGGAGGGTTCGGGTGGTATTCTTCATCATACTGCTCAGCCTCGCACGCTTCAGGGCAGTGCTCATGCATGCAAGGAGGGAAGTTTTCGTTGGTCTGGCTGGCAAGGTAGCATTGCTGCTCATTCTTAGAGGATCTCTGCTGGCATTGATGGCGTTTCTGGTTTGAAGACCGACGAGGAGAACACTGTCGAGGTAGGTGTTCCGATTGTATTCCCGAGTGGACGTATCTCCGGGTGCCCACTTCGGTGCTGGTTGCCGTGCCGGTCGCGTACCCCGAATGCTCGCAATCCTTGTTACATCTTACAGAGAGAAATCAAACAATCAAAGCGTTAAACGCACCTGTATTCCATCAAGAGAATAAACAAAACAAACAACAATGTAATTGTTAACAATCGAATTAGGCAAAACTACTAATTGGAAAACTAAATTAAACATTGGGCTCGCTGGGCACTGAACGGTACCTCTTCTTCTTATTACAGCAAGGAGATGCCATCGTCAAGTAGATTAGAAGGACAATCACCAGAAGGAAAAGGACGAGAACTATGGACCAGCTGATGGTGTCAAAAACTGTCCATTCGGTTGGGTCTATAAGGACATCTTCTCCAGGAGCTGTGGGCGCAAGAGCACTTTGCCTAGAATTTCATAAAGTTTGCACAATGAACCGTCCCTAAAGATATTTCTCTTCTCATACTTGGCTATCCGAATATGCGGTCTGGACGTAGTTATGCGTAAACTATTAGGCGTGCTGGTCTCCACAAAGTCCTCAACTCGGGACCAGTGTATAGTGGGTAAGTGTATTTCTTCGTACATATGCACAGGCTCAGTAACTTCCAGTCCACGTTCAAAGTTTTTATGGAGATTCTCATAAGAAGCGTTTGTCACCCAAAGGCCCAAATCTTGATGCCCAAGTTGCTTCAACCTTCGGGAAAGGATCTCATGACTGTTTTTGTGTCCTTGGCCATCTTCAGTGTTCCAATGGAGAAGGTTAGTTAAACAAGGTACATCTTCAGGCACTTGTCGTACTATCAAAGAATAAAATTTGGTTAAAATTCACAGTTAGTTTTGAAAATTGACACCTGCATGCCACAAATTGACAGGTAAATCCACAGTAGGATAATGCAAGGCTGCAATTAACTTTCTGCACTCTTCATGGGAAAGATGATCTGCAACGTATTGAAGATGCGAAGCGTTCAAGTCAATTGTACACTGAATAATCAAAACTTGAAAAATAGTTAAAAGAAAAACTACGTTTCTCCGCATATTTCTTATAGAAAATATATAAACTTTAATAAAATTCAATATGACGTTGTAGACAAAGTCAACTTGATGAAATCAAGCATAAATTTTACACAATAATGCTTAAAATCCAAGTAAACAACAATCATATTACGTCCTGGGGGCAAATAAGTAATTCGCGGATGCAGAACATGCGAGAGTAATTTTTTAGTCGTGATCATAATCAATGCGCAGCACACACGCGGATACGGTCGCGAAGAGAGCTAAAAGCGAAATTTATACAACATGCGCGAGGCAATCTCTTCATCTGGCCGCTCATTCGCGTATTTATTTTACTTGATTTTCCGCAGAAAGAGACGGCAAAAAGCGTGCTGCAAGCATACGCACCGCAACTTTATGTCGTTCGTTATGCGCACAAGTGCATACTTATTACAGCGCGCGTAATACTAACCGTACACTCATGGCTTATTCTTAGCCGAGCAAGCACAAGCGAAGGAAACAAAACCTCGTATACACGAATGCGAAATGAATGCGTCGTCTATGTCAAATAATTTTCCACTTTATCGCAACAAGCTTATCTCCTGTGCAATGCAAAAGCTGCGTAACTGTTTATTTCGTGAAAATCCTGCTAAAGTTGCTCGTGGTTGAAGGAAAAAGCAAGTGAGCAATTAAGTTTGCTACGCAGGAGCGCGAATTATCGCCGATGATGATGATGATGATGATGATGGTAACAGCATTCATTGATGCACTGCAACATTTTATGCAAATTACCAGAATGTGCAACATTTAATGAAGATCGATTAATGCCAGCAGCCTGATTACTTTTTTATGCTAAACTCGCGCACTTGTTGTCTTGCTGTACCTGCGATATAAAAATTAATGAAGTTCATCAGGAGTGAACGCTGTGCTGCGTAAAATTAAATTCATTTAAAAGTTTATTAAGTGTGTGTAAAAAGTTCAGGATGCTGGCTGCTGTTTTGTGTAAATATTTAAACTAACGACGAGTAGGTAATAATAATTCTCTTGTCAATATTTCCACTTAGCAGAGTAATAATCCTTGCAAATTTGAATTTTTTTGCATAATTTTGTTTCGTAGAAAATGATGAATATCTGAAGATCATAAATTACAACAATTGGTATTTAGCACCAGATACAGATGTGAATATGTACATAAGTATGTGAAGTTAACGTTGCATGAAGACTGCGTTTTTCATTAAAATATTACCAGAACACATCGAGCAAAGCAATGTGTTCATACACTTAATTAAGACTTTACAGCCCGCGAAACTCTGATCGGATGTGCTTATGATTGTGATTTATTACAGTGTTTACATTCGACGCAGTATGTATTGTGTTTTCCGCTTTTGGAGAAGCGACGCCAGCGCCCACGTATTTTCTGCACATTACACACCAAATTGCAGGAGACACACCTCTCCGGAAGCAACAAATTTGCAATAAAATTGATCGTTCATGAATGCAACTCCCCATATTCTGCTGTACCTATTTGTGTGTTGTGATGTTCCGTGGCTCTTCATCAATCTTCTCGCCAGCGCGCTGCAGCGAGAAGCGAGAAGCGCGAAGCGAGCGTTTTGTTCAAAGAAGAAGCACTTTGTCTATCAATGTAGAGAGCTCGACGTGTAGGTATGTGCGAAGAAAATTAATTGCAAAAAATTGCAGGTGATGCCGAAATTAATCAAGCTAATTTCAGACAGACAGTCTGGATGCAAGTGGAAGCGCATCGTCAAGGATAAAAAAGCTTGCTGCTTGGTGTTTGGTCTCCGTTGGCTTTCCTCGAATAAAACACCTACTTGACAGCTGGCAATTAAAATTGCTGCTGCGGCAGAGGCAGCGGCAGCGACTTCTTCACCTAACAACATCTCCAGCAAGCAGCGACTTTTGAGCGCTGTGACGAGTTTTATTCATTATTTTGACATGTAAATTACACCGCGCGTGTACACGCGTTAACCATCAACTGCATCAGAAAGATGCGGATGCAAAATGCCTGTCTGCATGCTTGTTGATTTTTCCTAATTAACTCTGACTGCTGTTATATGTGATTAATTATTATAATTTCCTATTGAAAACGAAACTGGAAGCTGAAATGTTAATTAAGATGAGAATACCATACCATAATGAATTTGAAATTATAAGTCAAACGCTAGCCAACAACAAACAATCGAAGGTAGTGGGTAGGCTACTCCTTCTACAACAATACCATACCTGGGAGACGCAAGTAACCATGAAAAATCCACGCCACAGAGACGAAAAGTAATGATGATGAGGAAAAAAATGGCATTCCACGTTCTGGGTAAATGAATCCGGCCGTTCTATTGGTCTATTTCACCACGGGCCGTGCACTGTGTGATTAACATTAAATATAAGTGTGTTGTTGCTTGCATTTGCGTTGTGCTCCAACTCCGCATAAATTACCATGCGAATGTTTCTTTATGTGTGAATGCTTTATACTTTATGGAAAATGCAATGGGCTCTTCCTAGAAAACACTAGAAAAATACAAATTTGTTTATATATATTTAATTTAACTTCATACTAGAACTAATTAATTGCTCATTTTTAATATTCTAATGTTTAAGCATAATTATTACAAGTATTAATAGGTTTTTTCATGTAACATTATTTTTCTACGGGTTGTTACCTAAGAAATAAGTTCATTCCATGTCAAATTTCCTAAAATGTATATTTATGAACCGATTAATGTTAAAATTCATGCCTTGACGAGCAAAATGCTTAATTTTTTGCGCTTGTGCTGATTTTAAGATAAGCATAAGTATAAAGTTGTTACAGAATTCCGGATTAATTGTAGTTTAACTTTGATTAATCTCCTGTCAGACGAAAATTCTTGTTCTTATTGTTAGATTTGCTTAAAGATTTAAGGATTTCGACTTTATTCGCTTTTGTTTTCGATAAATGCTTCAAGACTAGGCATTTCCTGTGTGGTCTTTGAAGATTTTTTTACAACTCTTAACCAAATTACCTCTTTATGTCTGATACCAGCATGTGAGATATAAAAATACTTATAATTAACTGCTTTACGCACTAATTTAGCAAGGAATCGCCTTAAACACAACAGCACTGTGACTGCGATATGCAAACTTCCGCTCAAAACGTTTATAACTTTATAGCATTTAAGAAAAATCATAAAAGTGATTTAATTGATCGTAAATTAAGGCGATTCTGTTGATTTAATTTTTAATTAGATTTACTAATGAACTGATGAACAATGAAACTTTCAATTCAATTCCACACAACCGAACAATTTTCAAAGATCACAGTTCTCTCAGAGTCGTAAACTTTTTTTAAGTTCACGCGCGTTGATTACATCAACCTAATTGAAAACCCACGTGAAGCAAAAGTAACGGCGAATGAAACAAAAAGTACAATAATATCGTAAATCATACGAGAAATCGGCGGCGAGCGTTTGTTTCTTGTAGAAGAGAAGAGAGGAAAAAATGATAAATCATTCTCGAAGTGTATTCGTTCACCGCTACGAGCGGATGATGTGCATCCTTGCGTTTTCCATATATGGTCATTCCTACATCTGCAATCCTCTCGCATCTGCATGCCGAGTACATGTGCGCAAACACGCCGATGATTTATTTAAAATTGCACAATAATTATCGACATTTTTGTCTACCTACTCATACTCTCCTCTGCTCGTCTACGATTGCATTATAATACCTGATACCTACACACTGCAGGCTGTCTGCTGAGCAATTCACATCAATGTTCAATGTTGTTTGCCTATTTTTTATTCGCCAAGCAGCAAAGCAAAGCCAAGCCACTTGGAGAAACATGCACAGAATTGCAAAAACGTCCAACATTTCACTTGATATTTGCTGCAAGCATGTTCAAGTATTTGTAGAGATTCAGTCGCAAGACCGTCTTGCATCATTCAATAACATCTTGCAAACGACGCAAAATTAATAAATTTATCTCAAAGAGCAATAAAAATAAACAACGCACAGCTGAGCAAATGTGAAATTTACGATAAATTAGTCTAATAGCGGAAACAGGCCGTGGTACAAGGATAATGACTGTAAAACGTAAGCTAAGTGCGCACCTTAGGAGCGCAGATTCAGATTCAGCAGCTTTATCATGAAAAATCATCACGGGATAAGGCAACTCCTCGCGAGGATATTTTATATGCTCCTCGTTTATTATAATAAGCATGTTTCGCAGTTACTTAATACATGCGTCTGATATAAACCAGGGACCGATTAATGCACTTGACGTTGACTAAAAGTATCAGTTTGTTTGCTTATTACAGGTCTCCGAATGCCCCTCATGTGCTTGCTGCTGCTGCTTCTGCCGTTGCTGCCTTACCTGTCATTTATTAAGCAAATAATAAACGTGTTAAATGTGAGACTATCTTCTAAGTATTATAAATAAATTGCATAATTGGCAGTCAAACTGCGGAAGCCATAAGTGTACGTCTTCGACGTGTGCTTTTTATTACATGTGGGCTTCCAGTATATCATCATCATTTTTAAGAACTTAATATCTGCACACTGCTATTTCTTATTTGTTATCTCTCATGCGCATGCGTAAGAGCAAGCAGAAGTAAATTAAGTAATTTTTATGCACGTTTTATGTTCAATAATTTGCACTCTGCAATATTGTTTAATATTTAATTTAAACAACGTTGTTTTAAGATGAGAGAAACCCACATAAAATTTAAGCAACAATCTGCTGAAACGACGGAAACACATAAAATTCATAATTTTTATGAGCTGAAACTTAAAAAGTTTCAATAATTTTACGACTTCTGCAGTTTGAAGTGTAAATATCTTTACAGTTAGCAAAACGATGACTATCCATCATACAAATGCACAACTAAGCTTAGTTCTAATTAAATCCACGAGCGATCTCCGTTGATGCGCAGAGAAGAGTAATAATAAATAACGTGCAGTTGAGCTTCTTAAGATTCTGCAAATCAATTAGCCAATCAATGCGTATACGCATTATTAGCTTAGAACTGATGTCGTTAAATGTTGCGCAACAGGCAAATCCTGGGATTGTGCAATTACTCATTCAAGCGTTCGATCGCAGGTGCAATTGTAGCTCGTCGTCGTCGTCGTCGTCGTCTTCACGAATCGCTGCCGATGGCAATTGCAAACTCGCTAATCTCGTCAATTAGCCGCCGATTTCCAATGCGAATAAACCAAGCACAAGCCACAAGCTGTATAATGTGTATGAATGCAATAATGTTTGATATTTGCGCGCAATTGATTAGCAGATCGACCTCGAAACTATTTGATTTGACTCGAATCGACTTTACTTGTCTTGTCTTGCCTTGGTTGGTTTGACTGGGATTTCTTGAGTTTCTTGAGGTGAGTGAGTACCTAACTGTCTAATTAGCAGTTGCAGAAATAACTAATAAAGTTTCACAGAGACAATAGCCTGTTAATTGAAAAAAGCACGACGAGTTGTCGGGGCGTGATTTATTGGTTGAGTAAACAAACCCGATTGCATTTTGCGCTTTTTAAGAAAGAGGCAGCCAGCAGCGAAGACTGAAAACAACAAGCAACGACACACACACGAACGCGACAGCAAACAAAATGCGCGCATTGTTTCGCTGCCAGCGACGGCACCACACAATATGGCAAAAAATTGTAAACATTTCTTTGTCTATTCCGAGAGGCGGATTTCGCTCGCCGATTGCGCTACTGCCCATGTACGTTGTTAGTACAGTTGATTGAAAACATTCCGCGGAAAAATCCTCGGCGGTCGTTTGATTCGGCGCTCTTTGTGTGACTAAATAAAGCAACCTACAATAGCACAACTATTTTCAGGCGGCCTGCGCAAATAAAAATATTACGGTAATGCGCTCTCGGTCGGGAATTGAAATGCGCATTTAATGAACTGGATATGCTTTGCCTATTAATTTCGAACTCAATTTATTTGGTTATTTATCTCTTCCTTCTACAGTATAGACATAGACAACCAAGTAACTACTACTACTACTGGACTACTGACTCCTGCTTGATGGACATGAATTATTTGTTTGATACTCGGCTCGTTTGTGTTTGGTTTTGTTGTATTGTATTGTATTCTCTTCCGTTGTGTTATCACCGACCGAATCAGAAAAGTGTGCACGTATCCCTATGTAACTCTATGCAGTTTCATATTGGTTGCATGCACGTAACGCGAACGTAAATATGATAAATTACACCGAATAATATTATTCGTCCGAATGGCGCTGCCACTGGAATACAGTGTGCATTTTTCTATGGACTTTTGCCGCTTGTTATTTATTTATTCAGTGCTGTTGTTCATTTGACTAGTAAATGAAATACTGATGAATAACACGTATAATGCCAAAACGGTTAAAAGTACATACTATGTACCTATGTACTTAATCAAGTATACCTAAGACAATATTCACTTTTATTCTTGTTTTAAATTAATTGCAAATAATTAGTAAACATAAACAATAAAATACCATCTTGATATTACTTTAAACACACATATAATTAACAGTTTATTAATATTTAACGTTTTAGTAAACACCAAACTAAACGAGTATTTATTACAGGCGTTCTAATTAAAAGAAGGAAGTAATTTATAATAATACGTACTAATAAATTACTATAAGCGTTGTGGTCGTCGTCATGCGGTGCGTGGCCCTTTGAGAAATCGGACAAAGCATGAAAACACGGCCTAAAGAGGTGAAAAAGACTCAAGGCTCAAGGAACAACCGGCAGGGTGGTTTGATTACGACATTTGTCTCGGATTCTCATTTATCATAAGTTTTATTTATTTGTGTTGGCTGCTTACCTAACAGCCGGTAATAAATCACTCATAAACGTCATTGAGCCTCAGTTAGACTTGGAACTGAAGGGATAACAATCTGTGGAATTATTTTATTCGATTTTATTTGCAGAATGCAATAAGTAAAAAAATATTCGATGCGGAACCAAAGCAAAGCAAATGTTATTGGATTGAGCATTCATTAGACATTAGCTTAAATGTACAAATATTTAATTAATATGCTAATTGTAGCAAAATAATTTGTATCTCTGTTAATGAAACATGAAATGATATTCGAACGCAGGCAGAGTGAGTCAGAGCAGAGCCGCTGTTTAATGTAGAATATAATTTTATTCCATTTCATTTCATTTGGTTTCATTCGAATAGCTGGCAACAACTGGAAGTAATTTGATCTGTAATATATGTAAATGGTTTAATTATAAAAACGTCGATGTAGTTTGTAGTTAATTTATATTTGTAGATATAGAAAAGTGTCGGTTGAGTTGCGACTGTGAGTGAACTTGTTTTTTACGTTGTTCATTGTTTTTATAGCTAGACATGTAGGTATGGTAGCCTGTGGGGGTGTCTGCTGCTCTTTGCGATCATCTGCTCCCTGCGTCCACGTCTTGAGGGCTTGAAGGCTATCAGCGCGTGGTGAACTGGATGATGTCCAGACGCGAACGCAAGCAATGTGCACTTCCTTATATGCATCCGACTCCGCGATCGGTCACTTCACGTCGTACGCGCGTTCAATTAACATTACCATCCACCATCCACCTGTCCATTGAAAAAACCATCTATAATACTTCACCATCAAGAAACTCTTAGAAACTCGGAAAAAACTGTACGAACCAAGAGTTCTACAAATAATTTCTACAAAAAATAATCATTAATATAATTATAATTATTAATTAATAATTTACCTAGTTCATGAGATAATTTGAAGAAAGAAGTGTATGTTTTGCCAGACTTGGTAGAAGACTTAAAAGCATCCGAGGACGATTTTGTCGAGTGTCCAAGTATGGTAGGCATTCAAGAAGCTTTTACAACGTGCACCATTTACATTTACATTTACGCACTTTGGCCTAATATATTTATATAGCGCACGTATATTATAATGCCAACAAAGAGTCGATGTGTCAGCGAGAGAAATCACCTGCTCGTCGCTGTGTCGCATCAACACCAGACCGCCACCGCCTGGTCCGAAGAAGTCGAGGAATTCTTCGAACGAATGCTCATAATCGTTGACGCGCACACTCGCCGGGCTCGTTTTAATGAGCCCAGCCAAGCCGCTTTGCATTTCACCCACGATTTTATCAATTCCATTAAAATACCCCTCGGAAACATTTTGGAAATTCCCAAAATGCACCTTTACTGTCTTATTATGGGTTATAAAACAATTACAAATTATAAAATTATAAACTTAATTAAACTTTTAATTAAATATCATCTCATACTTGCTCATTAAGCATTTAATTAAAGAAAGGTCTTTTTTATTACGGCGCAATTAAACACGTTGTAGCTAAATGTTAATTTGTGCAAAAAATTGTTGCTAATTGTGGTGTACTTGCATTGTATGTTGTATAATTAACAATTTACAATTAACCTTTCGATATGAAGGAGTGAAGGTGGAAAGGTTTGAGTGAAAAAAGCGTCGAGTATTAGTGATTATCGTCGAATGAAATCTAGCAGCTAATGAGACCGTTTTTATTTTCGTTGGCGCGTATCATGCGAATGAAATCAAAGGAAACGCGGAGCCGGCCGAGGACATTGCACGGTGCACTGCGCAAGAAGGCGGGTGGCATTTGTAATTACCAAGAGGGTGGTTCCGTGTCCCGATGCCTAGATATTTAACTATTATTATCGCTGGTCTAATATACTATGTCCAGGCTGTACCTATGAGACACTGGACTTTTATATCTCTATAAATTATACAACCCAACGTACACCAAATTCATTAAATTTGCTTCTTTTGCTTTGCTTGCTTCTCTAATTGTGCTGTGCATTACTCAACACTATAAAAGTGTGTCTTATTGTCTTTTTTCCTTGCTATTATCCACATTATACAATACCAATGATGGTTTACTACAAGGAAAGAGAACGGTAATGTTGGAATGAAGCAGTTAAGTAAAGCGCAGAAAAAATTAATGAGTAATTTCCTTCGTCAAGATGATGATGGTATCTGCATGATTCGTATGCACGCCACGAGTGGTAATGAAATCTATCCACGGTTCGGCCATCCAGGTATTTATTACACGATTATTTATTGGAAACTGATAGAAAAGTGATTGAAGTACTACACGCCAAGCGCCATTCCACCATGCGAGTATCCAATTTAACACACTTTATTGCCGTGGATATTTTCTATCAAAATATTGTTCGGTGTTCAATTTCAATTTGAAGCACACACTAGAGACCAGCAAAACAATGAAAAAGTGAGACGAAACAAGCCATGCCTCGAATAAATTTTCACGTTTGTCAGGTGAAAATAAATTAATTTAACACGAGATTAAAGCAATTAACTTTTTCATAAAAACGCACAGGCGCAAGCGCAAGTGCAAGCCTAGGGAAAACCAATCATTACAGAATACTGCAAGTTGATCGACCAGCCACCACATACATGGTGTAATCTATAATATAATATGCATAGAAATGAGTCTAAATTGTAATCTGTAATCTAGCGGAGAGCATCGTTGATCGAGTGTGGTAATAGAGATACCGATAACAAACGATTGCCCGTACGCCTGCGAGGAGTTTCAATTAATTTTAATATTCAATTAGTTTTACCTACAAGCTATACGTATGTAGATGCATACGTCGATGATGATATGCTTCAAGTATTCATAAGATGTCCCCCGATCCTGAAAGTTTCTAGCACTTCTTTAGATTTCATGCTAAGAAATGTAAAATCAAACAAACTTTAACATTTCCACTACAATGCCTTTATGTGTTTCAACCTGGACGATTTATTAAGCCTGGGAGTCCACAGTCTATAATTAAGCAACTTTAATAGCGTTTAATTAATATTTTTATGGGAGTTTCTTTAAGTAAGTAGCAGCACTAAGAAGCTTTTCTTGTATGCACTTGTGAGGTAAGAAAGTAAGTAACTACATTGTTTATTAGCATCACATTTAAGATTAAAATTAAGATTGAGATTGTTACTATTCTTGGTTTAAATTTTATTCAAATAATTGTTTAGAAGTGAAATACTATATAGTGAATGTTCAATATTCCACCACTGACAATATAATTTACGAAATGTCACGTCCTTAAAGTACGAATTATTGCGAGGTTAATGATAATAATGATGATGTCTAACAATAAGTTGATGTTGATGATGATGAGTTTAATTTAGTTTAGCTGGCGGTCATCAGGACTTTCAATCGAATAAAATAAAGTACATAAATTCACTTTGTACGAGCTTTTGGGTTAACTAAAGATTACATAACAGCAATCATCAAGTAATATAATTTATTTATAGTCGCTTCGACTGCTTGCTGAAGTATTGCCGGTTTTATGGCGTTCGCTGTTTGAATTTTCTTTTCGCGAAAGCCTTGAATTCATATTAGTTAGTGCAACAATCACGTACGTTCAATCGATCGACGCACAGCTCAAGTATAATAAAAGAGCTTTTACGACGAATTCGACCTTAATTTAGAAAATTATAAAATCATAATAAAATTTTGCACAATCTCACCTCTTTTTTCCGCCAACTCACATCCAGAACCGGACTTTTTATCATTCTGAAGTCATATCCTAAGATGAATTAGAACCAAGTGCGAGTCTGTTCTATCCATCGTTAACGTGAGTTTATATTCATAATTATCATTATCATTAAGTTTATAATATCATTTGATTGCTGCTTACAAAACGAAAAGGTTTACGACTGCACTGACTCTAATATCCTCGTGGGAATTGGTGATTATTAATCACCAAAAGTGTAATTTAAAACAAGATATAAAACGGACATTTTTTGACTAAAATGAAGCATTTTCCGAATGTTGGCCGGTGTTTAATCGGCGATAAAAGCCGTAAACATTCATTACAAACGAATATATTTAATAGTCTCTTATGTGACGTTAAGCAGCGAAAGGTAAGGCAACGAAAGGAAAGGAAAGACTCGAGAGATCACTTGACGACAGCCGGGTTGGAAAAGCTGCGTAGTTAAACCGTCCAAAAGGGACTCACAACATCATTCCTCTCACCGTTGGTCTAATAACAATAAAATAAATTAAATGCTCTATAAGGAGCTCGGTGGTAAAAGCCATGATGATGACTTGAGCAAGTTCACTCACAGAAATAAAACATTTCTTAATATACGAGCGCATGTGTCATTTTTTACAGTTTTTGAAACATAATTAATTAATGAGCAGAAATTAACGACGTGAAATTAACTTGATACATAATTTTCTCTGTGATAAAAATCTGAAGGTATCATTTGTGTCTACATTGTTAGTTGAGCATTCGCGAGTCGTTCTGCAAATGATCAAGTGAACAATGAGCAACAAGCAACATTAATTATGATCCGCAATTAGTTGTTGTTATTCTGTATTAGTTTAATTATAATGTAGGTACGACTGTCTCGCAAGCAGCTACCTGAGTTACTAATAAAGTATCAGAATCAGTATTCAAATAGCATCACTTTATTGTACAACAGATATAAAAATAATTTAGGTGTCAAGAGTGAAGACAACTCACAACAGCTCAGCTCGTTCCTTATTCATTCCACAGCGCTTTCAAGTGCATGCCGACTTGGACTTGCATACAAGAAGAAGAAGGCGATTAGTATGCATTTATTTGTCGAAGAACAGCTACTGCGCGTTTCGTTTGCAATCCTCATTATCCATAGAAACGTGGCGTCACACGCCGCGGTGCGTGCTTCCTGTACGCGACCTGTTGGGGCGGCATCGCGAGTACGCCCTTCTTGACCACCTTCTTCCTTCAGCGGTCATCATACTCATTATGACGTTCATAGCTTGTACTTGCATTTCTATTCTCTTCTATTTTACTGAAACCTCCCTTTTTGACTACCATTTTACATTCACTTATTAAGTTTTGTGTTACGAATGTGAATGCTGAGTAACTCTCTCGTAAAAAATTATGATTAATCATTAAGCGCAATTAATCCAAGCCGTAAATTACGAGTGTAAGTATAGTTTGCGGGTATCCATTCCCAATAATCATCCTGAATGCGTGCGTTCCGTCTGACAGGCGTTCGGTCTAATTTTCTGCACCTGCTTTTCAATTGCGGATTCGATCGTTTTTCATTTTTATCAAGTGGTTACCGTGATTACCTTTGATTAATTTCATTTTTATTTGAATTTCAGCTATTTTTCCTCGTGCTTACATTGTTTTCGCCAGTGCGTTGCGTTGCATGTTTACCTGAGACTTGATAGTCATCAGTGAAATGATGATAGGTGATGAGCTCGCAAACTGCCAAAATGTAACGCAAGCAGAAGAATGCAATTCTGACACGCACAACATGATACTTTCTCGTGGAAATTAATGTCAAAACATGCCTCCGTTTTATTGTCAAAATATAGCAATTATCCAGCTTTTTAATTATTGAGCTTGCGAGTTATTCTCAGTCTCTAAGCACGAATTTATTGAGTGGAAGTTTATCGAGTTGCGCCCACCGTTGGTTGTGTGGGGTAATTATAGGTGTGTTGCTTGACCATCGAAAATGCAGGCGCATAAGGAAGTTGCGATAAGTACGTGAATTTGATTCAATCTTTCATTGTGTATGCACATATTAAGTGTAAGTTTTTTTAACAAATTTTAGCTTTTTCTTAATTACAGCTTTCAAATGCTGTCTGGGTATAAACATAATTAATTGCATTTTAATAACTGGTGAGCTGGTGAGCTTCGTTGACTAACAAGTCAGCCAAGTCAGCCAAGCATAATATACATAAATATCAACAGATTTGGTTGAGTTTTCCGAAAAAACAAAAGCAGAAGTGCTAATTAATATAAATTAGGTTTTACTTAATTCATAAAAAATCTCTACAATAATGAGGTCAAAAATAACATGAATACCTAGGTTTTCAATATGGAAATGTTAGATTATAATAAATGAGCATTCGTTTATTAAGTTATTAAGCTTTGCACGCTGAGCATATCATGTTTTACCTGAGCATGTTGAATACGTGCAAGAGTATCAAATACCAAGCATTTGAATAAGAAGTAAATCCGTTCTTGGTTTCATGTCTTGAGTTTCCTGCATTGCTTAGAGCTCAAGATTTAAGGAGCAGGCGGTAGAGCGAACGTTGTTGGTAGAATGCCACAAAAATAAAGAAATAAATTGATACGATTGTCATGATTCCAATATTGGATCGTTGTAAGACGTTAAATAAGGCAATAAGTAATAAGAGATAACCATTAAAAGTGACTCTGGCAACGCGGCAGCGAAAGGAAAGGTGGAAACGACATGAAAGAGGTGGATTTAAATGACTACTAAACTTTATTGTATTGTTTAATGACACCGTACCAAATCGTTTTATTTATTTTTAAATTATACAATACCTAACTGCGATCGCGGATAAGTTATAACTTAATAGAGCAACCGGAGACACAGAACTTGATTGGGTTTTGTGATAATTTCATTACAAGCTCATTGTTATTCCAAGCTAGGCAAAGGGATCACTTTGGTATTGTTATGAAGTGTAACAAATCCGGCTATGACATGTGGAACGTAAGCGGTTTTTCTAGCAGGGCTGTTTTTAATATGGATTTGAATTTCAAATTCTTGCTGGAACTTGAAGCATGTGTAAGATTTTTTCCAGTCGTAAAGTCGCCTTCCATCAAATTATTCATTTAGTTGAAAGTTGGTTGGCTGTTTGACCGCTTTGAAGACTAGCGAATGTGTATAAAAAATGGGTAACATGCACCTATTTAGTATTCATAAATAATTACACTTAACAAACGAAAAAAACTAACTTTGTTGTTAGTTCGTTAGAGAAAATAATACTTTCTTGCTACGAAAATAAATTTCCCTGCTGGCACGCAATATTTCCATATTTCAGCTTTAATAAACTACAAAACAAAAGTCACCTTTCGTTCTCTCCACAAGAAAAGAATATATTGTGGTAATATATTATTCCAGGTAAATAATTTCTTCATTTCACCTCATTTGATTGCTAAATGTGTTCCCAAAGTTATTTATAAACTCGAATGTCTACGTGTAACGACGGAAGGAAGAAATAAATATGTCATTAATAGTTTAAGACCTAACGCCTTCAGTTTCTTCTCTTTTTCTTATGCATTCATTCTCTTCTCTTTACCTGTGTATATCTTGTATCTCATTAGATTTTTGGGCTAGGCCGATGGGCATCGCCTTGTACCGGTAATAAAACTAATTATGATCATTAAAAATCATCAAAGAAACTGAAGCAATTAATATAAATTATATTTCAGATCTAATTTACGTCAAAATAACATTGCGCTAAGCAGCTATAACTTATTAGAATAAAACTTTCTGTATATAATTAACCTGTAAATAAATAAATAGTTAACAACAAAAACGAAAAGAAAAATATTGAAACTGTTTAATTTCTTACAGTCTCGCTTATTCATAGCTTATCGATAGACAACATTAAAATTAACTTAAATTATGTATGCTACGTATAGAAATAAATTTATTGCTAGTTTATTACGTTCAATCCGCGACCGGTACTAATATTTATTTCCACCGCTGGAATACATACTGCCATCTAATATAAGTTTTGCATAAATCATTCAACTTCAATGTAATCTTGTTGTCGCGTTCGCTCGCTGTAAGAGTGGAGATAGAAAAGTGTATACAAGTGCGTATCAACCTCTTGCAATCTTGGCATACACGTTGTTAAAAATAAGATACTGATAACTAACTGAACGCAAGAGCAAAATCATTTCCTCCAATATGTTTACTGGCATTAAATTCTAAGTAATTTTATTGCCAATTACACAGCCAATGTGGCTGTCCCAGTGTTGAGGCAATTAACAAATAAGCTAAAGCTTGTTAAACGCAAATTAAACGCAAGAAGAAACATTGTCCGCCGGCTCAAATATCCTTTCATAAAGAAATAAAACATACACGAGCGACGGAATTGATTTTATTCCTACAATCTGAAATTAATTTACATAAATGCAATTAATTGACTGGCAACCGGTTGGCGAATGACTAAATCAATTAAAGAAAGTCGTATACTATCGTAATGCGAAATAAATTATTAATTAATGTGATTCGTTAACGGATTACTTTGCAACTTTGCGAATGGAAATTAAAGTAACCCACGCACGCGCAGTTACCTAAGTTATGTTTTCATTCGGAATTTATTTGTTGCAGTTTTTTGCTGCCAGCGAATGCGTAATGCTCGTAGAGACCGACAGTAAAAGTTAGATTGATTGCAGGCTTTTATGTCAACAAAGATCACATCAGCCTGAGGAGTTGTGTAAATCCATGCAGATTTACATCTTGCCTGTTAGATTGCAGATATTGAGCAATCGCGATGCATTTCAAGAGATTCGAATGGCATTGTCGGCGCTGTTTGTTGGACGTAATGTGCTCCTTAGCATGCACGTAGGCACGTAAATTTTGCAATTTTCTACTTAAATACTTCACTTCGAGCAGACCGACATCCTTTAACAATATTCTGACATACCGTCTGACGTTGCAAGTGGGCTTAACATGCAGTTGTTGCGCGATGATTGATACAGGCTCGTGTAATTAATACTATTAATTACCACACATAAATCACTATCACTGATAACACGCTGCTCGTATATCACTGCAACAACATGACGCTTTATCTCTTGGTATTAATATCCAATTAGACGTGTTCTAAATGCATTCACACTATCATTGGCAATGCAAAAAAGTTTATTCGCGAAGAGTTATATCCAATTATTGTCGATTTATCATAAACCAAGTTTTAAGATAAAGCATGTGTTAGCACTTAGTTATCACTTGTTGTTCTATAGAACGTGGAAGAGCGATTAGTTCTAGCAAATGATGCATGAAATTCCCTATTTTGCATACCAGTCTAAACAGTGAACAGTAGTCGGCGCTGCGAAAAATTTAATTCATAAGTATGAGTCGACTAGTAGCTGATTAGCAGCATTTGGCGATTACGCCGCTTTGCTAAATATCATAAATCATTTAATTGGACAGTTGCATGTGCAGCGGCCCACGCGCAAGGTGTATAATAATTCTTGCTTGCTCAACATTGACGCATTGAGTGTACGAGTACGTGGAATGATACAAAGCAGCAGGAGCAGCAATTTAGCCGGCGAAACAGAAGCGTTGCGCAATAATTGGAAAAATTCCATTACGCTTTACATTGTGTTAATAATCAATTAACTCGCTCTGTTCTCTGCGTATGATATACGCTTGCTTGCCTACTATTATATTTGCATAGAAGTGTACAGACCATGCATGTAAAATGCAGACAACAGCTGAATAATAATACCAGCATCTGGTGTGGCTGCAAGTTGCATGTCGGCGGTAATTGAAACTTTTAATTTGTTTGTAACTACGTACTTATACGTGTCTTTCGCATCATCCTGCGATGCTGTCAGCAATATACCTCCCAAATACAAAATGTGCAACGAATAGGTAATTCGATGCCAATAAAAACGCGAATAAAACAGAGATGATTACAACTTCATTTAATGCTGCACCTTTTGTAAATTTACAGGTTAAACAATAATTATATACAATACTGCACAAAATCTACATAACATTCTTGATCATACTCTCTGATGAGTCTAGTTTATTTTCAAAGTAAGATTTCCGCTGAACTAAGGGAACATGTCTTTGTCGCAATAAGTAATTTTCGTTTCCGAAGACCGTGTATTGTTGTTCACCTTCAGCGCCCATTAGTCTGCGCAATGCGCAGTTACGCTTGAGTATTTTGTCGTAGAATTCAATAGCGCCTTCCACGAAGATGGGGTTTAAATGCTTTAGTTCTTCGTCTACCTTATGTTCATAGTGCAGTTGTGTGAAATCCTTAACAAACATGTAATTGGTGAAAACAAATGCCACAACTAAACCGTACATCGTCAGACGCACAGATGCAGGTTTGGCGTACAGATTAAATCGGGTGTTTATCATGCTACTTAAGCCGTATGATAAGTAAAACACGGAAGCGGCATACATTGAGTCCAAATACAACTTCAAACTCTGCATCATTTTCATTTCTCTTGCCATTGCATATATCTGAGCCTTCTCTGAGAGAACTTGTGATTCTAGAAATTCCTTAGCTTCTCTCTTTTCCCACAAGACTGATTCTCCACATACCTAAAATAAACACAATATGTATTAGTTTCAGAAAATATGGTATGTTTGAAATAACTTTTTACTTTAATGTTTGACTTGTCAATGCTATCCACGTCTGTATAAGAAAAGTTTACTGGCAAACCAATAATGCATCCATATTTACTGTATGCAGAACCAGCGCTGAAGATGTCAAATCCAACTACTGGGAAGGGTTTAAAAAAATGTCTAATATTGTCTGGTACCTCCGCCAAATTCAACGCTTTTTCAAACCTCTCCACTAATTGATTTGGTAAAGGAACAGCCATCCCATTCCTTAATACAGAATAATTTATAAATTACAGAACTATAAAAAGATAACCTCACATTTAAACTTACTTGTATAAATGCACTACATCCTTGTATTTCGATAAAAGAAATGTATTCGGCAAATAATTCAAACTAAATGCACCGATGCCGCCCACAGTTGCACATCCAAATGCAAATCTTTTGCCGGTTTCTGATAGAAACCAACTAGCAACTTTTTTCTGCAACATTTCGACGAGTTATTTATATTTGTAGTACTGCGTGTTTGGTAGCCTATAGTACGATCCTCTTCTAGCAGAGAATCATAACCTCGTTATAGTTGTTACATTTTGTTTTGATATTTCCTGTGCTACTTCGTTCTTATCATGGAAGACGATGATTTTGTTGTTAATTGTTCAGATGGCGAACCTGAAAACTGGGAACCACCTATAGAAGAACAATTACGTTTGTACTCAATATTGGACAACAACGCTATTCCACAATTACAATTTAAGTGTGCGGGTTACAGAGCTCCGTCTCCAGAAGTTAATGATACTATGGAATTTAAAGAAGAAATACCGTAAGTAACTATAATTTATATCAAACATGTATACTAACGAAGTTTAATAGTGTCGTAGATAAGTCTGATTTTGACTTCATGGATGAAGTTACACTCCCCAAATTAAAAATACGTAAGGATGGAGAAGATGCTCTAAAAGGAAGCGCAAAGAAGAAAACTACTTCGTTGGATGGAGTTTTAAATAATATGCGACGGCATAATTTGTTACCTTCTAACAAATCAAAATCATAAGCAGTGTACGGATAAGAACTTGTAATAAATATGAAGAGAATTATTATTATAGACCAGGGGTATATGTATGGTATCTTTTCCATACCTCACTTTAAAGGGCCAAACTTCATATTACGCAAAAAAACTTGTTTTCTAGTATTCCAACAATTTTGGTAAACTGCAAACAGTTTTATGATATTCGCCATAGAACAGGAGATATTCGTTTAAAGTTGGAATTTCTTCCAAATTTCCAAACCTAAATATCGCTAGGTGTATTTACAATTTTGCCGCCGATAGGCTATGAAAAGTTTACGGCATTTAGTCATGAAAGTGCATTAGGTCAAGAAAGAAATACGAAGAAAGTAAATTAGCCGCCCCAAAAAATGTTCCGCCTTAGGCTATAGTCTATCAAGCCTATAGGTTGGTCTGCCTCTGATTTTTGCCCAGGGCGCAGTTTAGCCTAGGCATGACTCTGTTTTTCAATAAACTAATTTATTTGCTTTAAGTATGTTTATTATTCAGTACATACATTACATAACAATACTAGTTTTAATAACTCACTGAGTGTTTTCAATAGTTTGTTAATTAAGATTAATTTTAAATGTGTGTTATTTTAATGTTTAATAATTATTTATTTTAATTCCGTAGGCAAAATTGATATTCATTAAGCACACAATCTGATATATAAATCAAATAATCAATTGTAAGTTGTAATTGTGATGCGCTCTGGCGCCTAACACTCAGTGCTAAAACAATGAGTCTGCAAGTGTGGACTCATAAATCGAAGGTTAAATCAATAAAATCTTGTACAACATAGGATGAAACAAATTTGAGATGATCAGTTATCGTTATGTCGCATCCGAAGCCGAAAGAAAGTTCTGCCCAGTTGGTATCTCGTTTAAGGGGAACATTTTGTTCGGGGCGCACTTGTCAATTACGTTATCGACTCTTGCAGCTTCGTGCCCTTCATCGTATGCTAACCGAGAATGAGGTGCGATTTCAAGAAGCCCTATACGCGGATCTTCGTCGAAGTGCACTTGAAGCATCAATGTACGAATTGCAAAACACACGAAATGAAATTATGCATATAATCATCAACTTCTGGGATTGGATTAAGCCACAAACACCTTCAACAGGGATTGTGAGCATTTTTGATACAGTTCAAGTGCGTTACGACCCTTATGGAGTGGTCCTTATTATTGGTGCTTGGAACTATCCGTTTATGCTTACACTGAAACCTTTAGCTGGTGCAATAGCAGCAGGCAACTGCGCAATTGTTAAAATTAGTGAAGTCGCCGAGACTTCGGCAAGACTCTTACTTGAGTTAATGCCACAATATTTAGATGAAGCTTGCTACCAAATTTTTACTGGTGGACCAACGGAAACAACTGAGTTACTGCAAGAACGCTTTGATTACATTTTCTTCACTGGGTCACAAAATGTTGGTCGGATTATTCACGAAGCAGCAGCCAACTATTTAACACCAATTACACTAGAACTTGGTGGTAAAAGCCCAACATTTATCGATGACAATGTTGATTTTGAAATGGTTGCAAAGCGATTGATCTGGGGCAAATCTTTAAATGCTGGTCAGACTTGTGTTGCACCTGATTATGTGCTGTGTACTAAGCGTGCCCAAGAGAAACTAATTCCTGAATGCCAAAGAGCGCTGATTTCATTCTTTGGCGAAGATATGCGTACGAGTGAACATTTTGCTAGAATAATAAATGAATTTCACTATGATCGACTTGTAAGACTTTTTCAGGCTTCGGAGATAGCTCTTGGTGGAACTTGCGCTCGTAATGAGCGCTATATTGAACTTACAATTCTTGTCAATGTGAAGTCAAATGATCCTGTCATGCAAGAAGAAATTTTTGGTCCAATACTACCCATTGTCAATGTTAAGAATGTCGACGACGCAATCAAATTTATTAATGACAGAGAAAAGCCATTATCACTTTATATATTTACAAACTCTAAGATCGTCGAAGAAAAAATGGTTGGTCAAACGTCTAGTGGAGGTGTTTGTATTAATGATATTCTTCTACATTACACTACGGATAATGTGCCTTTTGGTGGTGTTGGAAACAGTGGATTTGGTTGTTACCATGGCAAATATTCAGTAGAAACTTTCAGCCACAGAAAAACATGCGTTTTTCGCGAACTTGGAATGTTACCTGAAAAACTAACAGCACCACGCTACGCACCTTTCACCAAACGTAATTTAGATGTTGTAAATCTTGTAATGAACCACAGAAATTATCCACAACTGGGTTGGTTGAAACATTACTTAATCTTCTTCTTGGGTGTTGCAGTTGCTGCTGCATACTTTTATTATTCAAAATAATAGAAATTAATATATCAACAATGATTAAATAAGTTGATTAAATAGTAATAATATGTCTATGTTTAATATATTATATAATCATGTGTAGTGTAGATTGAAGAAACAAGATAAAACAATGTTTAAAAACTGTATCTTAACATATTGTTGGAAATAGTTTTAAAACTTTTGAAACTCTACTTGATTCTGATTGGCTGAATTGATATGAAAGATGTCGTTCCACGTAGGTCTCTAACCTCTAAATAAAAACAATCTTGTTGTCAGAATAGCAGGTGTTTCGGCGAGAAGTAAACTAGTAAACGTTGTGGATTATGTGAAAAGCCTGCGGATTTTAATGTGATACTTGGTAAACCTTTCCAAACTAAAATGCGACTATCATTTAATTCAATAGTTACTGCCGTGTTTGCCGCTTGCATTTTACACGCAGTCTATAATCTGTATGTTCTTTACCGACCCCCATCGTGTAATGAAAATGATATTTGTTATAAATCATTCCTAAATTCCAATCCAACATTAGAACTATTAGTCTACTTATCTGATAGTTCAAAGACAAATAGTTTTAATTCAATCCTACACATAGATGACTTTAACTATAATGAACCCTTTCAGAGGTATGTACCCTATTAGTAGGTTGTACGTTTGGTTACGTAATTATATGCATTTTTAGGGAGGTTGAGATAACAATTCCCAAAGCGGCTCACTTAAACCAGTCTCTGTATATTCATACTGTGGTCATTCCAAAGCGCAAGATATCAACATCTATTTCATTCCAAGAGGCAGCAAGCTTACATGATTCAACTTATGTGAAGAGCAAGTTGACCAAGTATGCCTTATCTAAAGCTGCAGAATTTCATCTATTGCAGCAGAAAGGAACTCGAAGGAAAGTTTCCGAGAAACCTGTGGTTCATCTCAAAACCAAATATGCGATTGTTCTGTGTAATGAAGAAATGGGAATACCTCATTCAAATGTGCCTATGGAGCTGATGAAGTTTTTTAGAATAAACCCAAAGAAACAATTCTTGCCTATAATAATGCACGATATACTACAAAGCAGGTTGAAAGATTTGGAGGAAGTTTCGAGTGATAAGGAAACAATGAAGTTTACATATATTTATCAACCAATTTCCATTGGAAAATTCAAATTTATGGTACAAATGGAAGGCACTTTTATCAACTTTATGCATATGGGTTTTACCGCTAAAGATGTGGATGAAGTTAAGGGAGTTTTTGCAGACACAAACTTCTATTTATTATGCGCTACAATGACCATTGGGTCTATTCATGTATGGCGCTTAAAAATTCAATTTGTACTTTTATTAATCTATGATAATCTTTTAGTTACTATTCGACTTTTTATCATTCAAGAACGATGTTAGTTTCTGGCGAACTCATAAAAGTATGGCTGGGTTATCATCCCGCACTGTAATGTGGCGATGCTTTTCTCAAAGTGTGGTATTTCTTTACTTACTCGACGAAGGAACATCTTTATTGGTGTTGGTCCCTAATGGGATCGCGGTCTTCATCGAGGTAAGAAAATAATTTCTCTAATTTATTTAAATCTATGTTATTGTTTCCTTTAGTATTGGAAAATTACGAAAGTTTTCAAACTGAAGTTCAGTTTAAGTGGCATTCGAGTAGACACAAGCTACAAATTAACAGAAGCCGAACAAAAAACGGAGAAATACGACGAAGAATCAATGACGTATCTGAATTATCTTTTGTATCCACTTCTTCTTTGTTCGGCAATCTACTGTTTGATTTACCAACCACAGAAAAGTTGGTATTCATGGACAATTCACAGTCTAGTTAACGGAGTCTACGTTTTCGGCTTTATTTTCATGCTTCCTCAGTTGTTCGTGAACTACCGGTTAAAATCCGTTGCGGCTTTGCCATGGCGAGCATTTACATATCGTGCGTTCAATACGTTCATCGACGATATATTTGCATTCATCATAACAATGCCCACAGCGCATCGCATTGCGTGCTTCCGTGACGATGTAGTATTTTTGATTTATTTGTATCAACGCTGGTTATACCCGGTTGATAAATCTCGAGTCGACGATGGTATGGAGCCTGTGGATGATGATTCGCCACCTATTAATGCGGATGCATTAGAAGCTAAAACAAAGAAAACTAACTAATGATACTTCCATACAAGATATTCGTTTTATTTATTATTTGGTGTTTTTTATAAAGCACATTAAAAATGATTGAGATTGAAGAATTTATGTACAACCAGGGAGCTTGATGTATAATATTCAGTGGCATTTTTACAATAATGGGCTAGGTAGCACTAGGGGGTCGACATTAAAAAGTTTAAACTGAGGAAGCGGTTGCGTTGGCCTTTCTGCCATGGCATTTTGTACACATCAGCTAAAGACTTCAACGACCCTTGCAGGTTTCTAAAATGTTACATAATTGTTAAATATTTCAAGCGCAAGTGTTTATATAATAAATCTGAATGTACCTGAAATTGATTATCATCGTTGCATTCTTTGGCCCAATTGCAGGAAGCTGCTTAAGTTCTTTTTCATTTCCTGTATTTAACAAACTGAGCACTTTCAATCTATGTTTGGCCACTTGTGGAGGTGTATTTGCTCTCACTTTTTTCCTGGCAGCTTCATTAGTAGTTCTGACTGGGCTTTGCAGTTTTGAGCCGAGTTGAGTTTTCCTGATTGAAATACGCGCACTTCTTCGTACGGCTTTTGGTGAGACAAAAGAATAATTATGACGCGTTCCATGCGCCTTTTCCAATTGCCGAATTGACCGCCTAATTTGTCTTTTCGGTGATTGATTATCTCTTTCAGGAGTGGACGTAAATATCGTTCTGCGTTTGCGTCCACCCCGACGAATTGGTGACAATGGTTTTTTGAATTCTGAAGGTTCAATTTCGCTAATTACGACACTAGACTCATTATCTTGAGATCTTCCAGCCAAATACTCATTAGACGATTTATTCGCCGACGTAAGATAATCATAGTGACCAATGCCACATGTGATCGAATCGCAGTAATTATCAGTTTTGTTTCGAAACGAATGCATCACCGTATTCACGTTCATCTCAGAACGGACAATATTCTTAACAGTACGCTGGAGAGATTCCCGTGATACACGAGGGGATACTCTTTGGGGTGTAGCCATTGTAGTGACAATCGATGTTAAACGCTCTAGTATTCGGTTTTCGCTTTCTTCAATGCAGCGTCTAATCATTGGTGAGAGACTAGCAACTTCTTGAAGCGATGATATATTGTTACTATTGAATAGATTCAATGATCCAAATACATGTTGCCGTTGCACTGTATTAAGTGATCGTGGTTTGCTCATTGGTGTCCTGAGTTTGCTTGCAGGGGTACTCAAAGTTAGAGATTTCAACGACGTGCTACGTGAGGCGTTAGACAAATGTTTATATTCGTTGATCATGCTGTTGAGTTCTGGTCTGTTTCGCATTTTCTTAGCTCTTTGTGCAAACTCCAGAGTTTGTACTGTTTCATTGAGATCATCAATATTTGTACCAATGCAGGCAATTAAAGTTACATAATTCCGTTTGTTGAGCGAATCTTGTAATATTGTGGTGACTGTCGACTGTCTATAGGGAACATATGAGTGATTATTAGACAATGCATAGATAACTTGTCCAATGCACAAAAGGCCTTTGTTAATATTAACGCCTTCGTGGAATTGATAACCTTCGTTGCCTGTCTTTTTCACACTTTCCGAACCTGCTAGATCCACCAAATTTAGTTTAGCTTCAATCTCATGATCCCTGGAAAACGTGTTTAGAGATTTTACACACACTTGTCAAATATTGAAAAACTTACTCATGCTGTACTTTACAATAAATGATAAAAATGGCATGTGAGCGAGAGCTCTGTGCATTTTGTTTAGTCTCGCCAGTATGTCTGTTTTTTCCGCCTTCCATTAGTAGTTTATGCGCTTGATGAATTGTATTAATTTTGTGTTTTGTCATGCCAACAACTGAAAACCCTTTCACTTGCAAAGCGGTTTTGTTGTTATTTAATAAGTCATACACTTTCTCATTGTATATCTCAATAAAAGATATGTGCATAGAGCAAAAATCCATACCGTTAATCATAAATTCATCAAGTGCTCTTGTAATCAAACCATTATCACTGTTATTACTATCATAGTAGGTTGGGTCTGAACCAATTGTATACGTCTTGCCAGTTCCCGTTTGACCATATGCAAATATTGTGGAATCAAAGCCGTTCATAACTTGCTGAACTAAAGGCTTCACCATTTTATTAAACACGACACTTTGAGATGCTTCCTCAGTGAAAACATTATCAAAAGAAAAAGACAATTGTTTCTCAGGTACAAACACAATCTGTTATACAAAGGTAAATAAAAATTTAACGTACATATATGGATATTTATGTGAATTGGCTTACCGGTGGTTCATTAGACACAACTTTTACAGATGCTGTGTTGTTAATAGTGTCTGATGGTTTAATTCTAATTGCAACGTTCACAGAATCCATAGGTTTCACGTTCTCCATGATAATATTGTAAATATATATGTATAAATTGTATAAAATAAATCAATTTTAATTAATCAGAACGAAGTATCATTTTTGAAGACTATGTGCACTATCAAACCGTTGTATAAACAAGCATATCTATCTCGCCAACTTAAATCACTGAAACTCCCTAGATGCATAATTTAAGGTTAGGTGCGTGTGTAAACTTTCCTTTTTGTTTACAGCGGTAAAATGTAAATAGTTTGTGAAAGTTTCTTAATATTGATTATCATCAATTATAAGAATATGTATCGGACAGATAAGCAATTTATGAAGAACCCCGCAACGGCTTCGTCTCGCATTTATGTTGGAAATCTGCCGGAAACAGTAAGGGCCGAGAATTTAGAAGAACAATTTGCTGTTCATGGGCGCATCTTAGGGTTGGTTGTTCAAAAGGGATTTGGTTTTATTCAATATGAAACTGAGGCACAAGCACTTAGTGCAATCCAAAGAGAACATGGTGTTTTGTTCTTCGGTAAAAACTTGAATGTGAAACGAGCTGTTGACAATGCCAGCAAGGCGAAACAAAATCAGAATAAAAATACTAAGCAAATTCCTGCTTTGTTTAACCAACAGCCGCAACAACAACAACCTCAGCAGCAACAACAGAATATGAACAACTCAAATCAGGGGCCAATGAATATGAACTTTAACATGAATAATCCGGCAATGCAACAGCATAATGTATTCTCAAATCAAAAAGATAACTATCAAGGTTCTTTCCACATGAACCAACAACAGAATAAGATGGGAAATGTGGAAATAAATACTGAAGAACCTTTTCATAGGATTGATCCTATATCTAAGCCAAGTCCTAGCAAGCCACCAGGTATTCTTGCGCAAAACTGCTCTCCAATGAAACCGCCCCAAATTTCACCACATCCTCAAAATATCCCAATGACGAAAGTTTCAGAAGGCACTCATCCGCCTAACAAAATGGAAGAGAAAAGACGACGGCGTGGCCGTGGTGGTGCTAATAGGGAATTTAATAGAGAGTTTGATGATTATGTGGATGAATCCCAAGGGATGTATTTTGACTCATCGTATGGTCATTCTGGTGGTTCCAATGTGGGACCTGGACCTGGGTCCGGTAATATCCATGGTCATAATATGGGTGCTTCAGCTCCAATTCATGGCCCTGAGGGTACATATCATGGTCCTCCGATGGATAGACCTGAGAGAAATGATTGTGAAATTATTGTAGTTTCAAAAGCATTAACGTAAGTTGTCTTTTAAAGAAAACAAATCAGAAAAAGTTTATCATTAGTTTGATATTTTAGAGAGTACGCAGAGTACATTGAACAGCGCCTGAAAGACTTAGGGCTGATTGTAGACTTATTATTTCCAAATGATGACGTTCCAATTGGACGCGTTCTGGCTAATATATCAAGTCGTGGTTGTCTATACGCCATTTTAATTATGCCCCAAAATGAGGATCATCGTTCTTTAACGTTAAACGTTTTACATGGAATACCGGAAGAGCATAGAAATATGCCTATTGATGATGCGTTATTATTTATTACACGCAACTTTGATGCGTATATGAGAGGAGAGAAAGGATTTGATTTAAAAGATAAAATGACTGTAAGTTCAAGACATCCAGAACATATTCAAACTATCGTCAATCTACTTGCTGAAAACCGGCAAATATCAAGCACTCACTACGATAAATTAATATCTTATCTGAAAGAGAAGCGCGAACTTCAATTGAAGTTTGAAATATCCGAAGGAGTTGATACCGCTTTGGAGCCGGAAGGTAAAAATAAACAGGCTGAATTGCAAAGTAGGATTATGAATATTCTGAATAAGAAGGAAGATTCTGCGGTTCAGTCAGCAGCGGAACAAGTGCCAATGAAGGGAGAGGCGCCTCCTTTGTTAGCCGACCCTTCAGTACAGAAAGCACTTGATAGTTTGTTTCTGGGTGATATGTTTAAGAAGATTATAACATAATTTACTTCAAACACTTACGTAAAATATATAACGGAACATGAAAAATTAGAATCAGTTTAATAATTGGGTATATCTTTATTTGTTCATCACCTTCATTGAAGCTAATTATCAAACAATTAAATTTCAAACGTCAGTTAGAAAACCTACTTAGGTGTACAATACACTGCATTTGTTTAACTTCTTGTACATACTATGTCTAGCGTACAAATCCACTTTATTTCTGCTCATGTTTCTTTCGATAATCAGCAACTCTGCAAATATAATTCAATTCAAAACATCAATGGTAGGTAGCGTTCGTCTTATTGCAAGAAGATGGTATACAAGATAAAATTGGTGTTGAAGATAAACTATGGTTTCTGACTGTGTGAGATAGTGAAAAATATGTATAGCTGCTTAACGATTTAGTAATCTTTTATTGATTTGTGTTTGCTCACTTATATTTGAAAATATTTGCTTGAATATGATTAGTGATCAAATAGCTTATTTCTTGTCATTGGTAAGTACTTGAATTTCATTAATATTTGTTATTTTGCAATATAATAACGAGGATATTGTTCATCCATAATTAGTCAATATTAGTTTATTAACTTTAATATATACACGTCTTATTATATGTTTATCTTATACATATAAGTGTTTCAGAATCAAATTGAATGCATCAATAGATATACTTAGAAATATTATAATTTAAACTAAATGATATTCTTTTTAAATAATCGGTGCAACGTTGGTTGCATATAAATTGCAGTTTTAAACTTATTTAAAATACATATGTTTTAAACTCATGTATCATATCCTTTGACCAATTCTTCATTATTGTACATAACATTAAAATATCTTATACAATTTAATAATTTTGAAACGTGTCAAGTTCGAAATGTACGAGTACATGCGAATTGTGCATGATGCTGCGTTTATCAAGATTCCGTTGATATCGTGTCAGTTTTCTTAAGGTTAGTCCAAAGTTATCGAAAAGACTTTGCGACTGCTTTTGACAACGCAGTTAAATAGTAGTGCATTAAACATGTATTCGTACAGTGATCATGGACTCTTAATTGTGATATTGATATCTTCGTGGACAATGGCGCAGCCGTTTACATATCTAAGAGAAGCATCTTATCCCATTATGGTTCTAGTGGTGAGTTTAATTAATAATTGGTTAAGTAATGCTGACTTGTAATATGATTCTGAATGAGCTCCACGTTTTCGAGCAACTTGCGTATGTGTATGATGCTTGGTATTTGGTATTTTGCGTCGATATCTATGAGAATAGAATTACAATTTCTTTATTGGAAATTTAAAAATCGTCGTAGTGAACACAATGTTGCGTATAGTATTGTCATGATTTGTTTTCGCCGTCAATGCTCTGCTGACGATTGATCTCTTTACAAAATCCATCTACGAAAATGTTGCTGGAATGAATTCAATCAAATACAAGGGTACTGACTGTACAGTTGTGAAACTTTCATAACTCGTAGGTATCTAGCGTTTTACGAAACTGTAACTCTGATTAACTTTAGGTAGATACTCATATTATATATTATGTTTACGGTTATCATATCAGGTGCGTTAGAAAGGTATGCTTATTATGGATATTTGCAGCTGAATATTCGTGATGCGTAATAGGTATTATTGAACGACTCAATTCGCTTAAATTTGACACGACCACTTATCTCATGTAAAACGATGGCGTAAAGTGGTGTCATAGATTCAGTGTCAGTGGTAGTTTTGATAAATGCTGTTGTGGTACGATTATAAATGTATATGATGGCACCAAGTAGCTGGTAAACCGTTAAATTTGAGCTATAATAATATCACCTTATAGTATTTCATTATTTGTATGGCTGAAGTTTGAAGAAAAGGCGTCCAAAAATACGAGAGATTCGATAGAATAGCCTTAATCTTACGGTTAGATTTAAACATAACTAGATTATGTTGACCGCTTGCCGCTTGCATCCGTATTCGCTGCCGCCCACCGGACAAGCAAGATCGTAATTTACTGACTAGTGCGATCCAAGTGACAATCATGAAGGTAATTAAAAAGAAGAAGAACAAGAAGAAGCGGTGCGTGTTGCTTGACATAGAAAATCGATTAGGAGAGCGGGTGCCACATGCCGAAGAAATAGGAAGCGTGCAGTCGCCGAGAGGAGATTTATGATGACTTGCAGCTGTATCGATACGTGTAGCGGAGGAGTGTGATCCTGTCGGCGGCTGGTGCGAGTGACACCGCCATCGTAGCACTGCACGGTAATTTACGGTCGGGCAAGTCCATCCTGCTGCACGAACACGAAACGTCCGCATTGCGCTGCAGCACTCGTCCCGGTGGTGGTAGAGCAAGGCGCACGCGATGGCGATGAAGAGAAGGCGCGCGGCGGGCAGCGCTCGCCTGATGATGCTCATGGGCCGTCCATCCTCATGGGTCGTCGCCCGGATTCTAAACGGCCATGAGGACGCGGCCCTGGATCAGTCCATCTCGTTGCTGTCCAGGAAGTGCGAGCGCACTTCTAGATGCGCAGCCAGGTCGAGCACCAGGTGCTGGAGGGAGGGATGCTCCAGCAGCTCGGCCTCAGGCAGCGGCGGCTGGCAACGCGGACGGTACTGGCGGCCTTTGAAGCCACGGTGCAGGTGCAGCACCACATCACAGAACACATAGCGCAGCAGGAGCAGTCGCAGGAAGTCGTCGCCGAAGAATTGCAAATACGAAGGCTCTACAAATATCAGAACAGCATTACTCTCTATGTACTCTCTAAGTACAATAGAACACATTTACGAAACTAACAATAAGACACTGACGATGCGGGATTAGTGGTTCATAACCTAAATTATCAAACACAATGTATATCAAGTTTTAATTAACTTGCCAACAACGAGAAGAACCATCGATCATTCAATAGCACGAGAACAGCGCAACACCGAGTATGTAATTGAATTGCAAGTGGGAATATTTTCACTTACGTTTAAGTTAGATTAGAGCAAAGATAGAGACAGAGTGAGTGATACATACAATACGTTACATTGACAGAAGTGAGATGAAGAGACAGAGAAAATGCTGCATAATAGAACCACTGATCCTGCACATACCTTCATCATACTCACCGACTCGGGAGCGGGTGAACAGGCGCGAAGCTTCGGTAACGAACCGATCGACGAAGCTCTGACACCTCTCCCAATGGTGGATTGGAATGCTCGTCAGGTTACAGCAGTAGCAGAAGGCAGTTAAGGGCGAGTGCAAAAACAACGTGAACAACGAACCATTATGTTGTTGATCTAAAATCATGAAATGTGAATCATGAGTCCATCGTTCTATTGCATATTTCATTCTCATAGTCAAACCTTGGAAAGCGGGCGGCGTATCTTGGGGTGACATGAGGGTCACGAGCGGTTGTCCGAAATACCTCGGAATGTGTTGGAAAACGAAACTATTATCAGAGTCAACAATAACAAAGAGTGGGCGACGTGTGAACGGATACAGGTCGCCCGGGTAGAGACAGTGCGCTTCCTTCGTCTTCTTATGCTCGTTATCGCGCTTGGCGCTGGTGAGCACTCCGCCTAGATCGTAGCCCACTGGAAAACGACGTAAAAAATTAATTTCCTGCCCTCTCTCATGTGTATAGTATGCTTACTATCTTCGGGATGCTTCGTAGTGGAGAAGCATCCATCCGCTGATAAATAAAGCAGCAGCGCGCCGTTCGTCGGCAACTCCTTGAAGCCACTCGCGAGGAACACAAGCACTTGGCTGAGCGTGGGCTTGTACAGGAGGTACTTGTGCGGGTTCTCTCTGCGCGGCCGCTCGCCGTTCTCCATGTACCTGCAGAGGCGTAATTAACCAAATTAAGAATTTAATGAAGCGCAACGCAGAGTAGAACACTCACCCTTTGCTACCAGGAACGCCGTAGGGCGCACGACCAGGCGCAGGACTCGCGTCGTAGATGTGGTTGTAGTCCTCTTGTGGCTCGCGCTCCAGCGTCTGGATCATACGGAACATGTCCATTGTCAGCTCAGAGAACTTGACCTGCTCCGAAGCGCTACCGACGATGAGGATCTCTTGCAAGGTGAGCGTCATGTACTGCGACTTTTCCACTGGCGGCGTTGTCAAAGGACTCAACCTGCAACGCAAAAGAAGCAATATTTCATCATACTGTCGGTGGGATTTTGGCGAACCACTCACCTGTGCGACAACACGATCGGGTTCGTGTCGGCGTGCATGACGCTCACTAACGAATCGGCCGTGATGAATCCTTTGATCTCCTCTAGGACGAGACTCCACTCGATTTGGTCGTCCGGCTCGTAGGTGCTCGTGTAGTCGGCGATATGTCTGTCTAATTCTATTATTAACTCCCTAACTAACTTCATGCGACGCAACAGTAAACAGACGACGATGAATCTCGCATAATAGCGTAATTTTTTCACCATTAATTCGGATCTACAACAAAACCATTCGAAACTCGTCTTTTATCTCTTAAATTAACTGCGAGAATTGAGAAAATGGAAGGAAATTGATTTAAATCATCGGTCGAGCCGGCATTCGTTCATTCATTCCATTCGGTTTCCCAGTCATTGTCAGTGGCATTTATCTCGATGGAAATCAATTAGAATGCCGGAAATTTGAATCATTCGAAAACAAAGAGTGATTTACGGGGCGTACCTGTCCTCTTTCGCCGCGCGCGAGTAATACGCGCGGCCTCGGATCGCCGCGTAGAAGGAATACGCTTCGTTCAGATAGTTCGTTTCGCTCGTCCGGAGGCTGCAACGGGACAAAAAGACAAAAGCAGTGAAGAAACACTATGGTATTCTGGTGTGCGTGTCACACTCACTAATAGTGATAGTAAAGTTGGCCGATCTTCGATGCGATCTCGCCGATCTGCCACCGCTTCAAGCCGTACTTGCTGTCTAATATTTGACGATGCTGCTGTTGAAACTTCCAAAGTTTCGTGTAAATATCGAAAGTTCGCCCGAAGTACGCCTGCCACTGCTTGTGGCCGTACTGGGGCAAATCCCTGTGACAAACACAACAGACAAAAGTGCTTTTAATATAAAGTATGTATTGTATTGTACATTCAAACGTGTTGCGTCTTCGTGTCTTGGGAATATTATTTGATAAATTTGTTTATGTTAAATCGATATACGTTGCAAATGTATTCAAAGATTTTTCGATTGAACGAAACACGTGTAGAGGAAAAACTAGGCTCGTTGCAGGTTTATGTGCATTATAGTCGTGGGTAAATCACGCCGAGCCGGGCAATGTTGTTGTTAATTGTGAAAACGTGTTGCTGTCGTTCAATTCGTAAGTGACTTGTTCGGGTGGCGTGCAGGTACGTGAAATATTCGTGTCGATCGTTTGAATAAATAAGGAAGCGTTTTCCGGGTGGTTTATTTACGTTGTGTTGGGGAATGAACCATCTAACGAGTGTCATTCTCACCTTAGACCATTAAAGAGCTGCTTGGATTTCTCAAGCAAGTGACAAAACTCCATCACCACCTTTCGTTCGTGCTCTTCCATGTTTGCCATTCCTACCATGGTTCTCGCACCCTTCTTCCTGCCGGCGGCGGCGGTGCTGGCGGCAGGATAATGCTGGACAATCGTGTTGGCGGTGCACGGGAATGCGCTCAATTGGAAAGCGTTGCAGCTGCAACCTCTACGTTACCCTCGTCGGTGCGGTGCGAAACTGCATAGCGGTAGCAACAGCAATAGCAATCGCGATAGCGGATGCATCTGGTGCGCGTCCACGCCACACTCAGTCACTACACTGCCCTACAATGAACTGCACTGCACTGCACTGCGAAAGCAGTTAAGTTTGGTCGGCGTTGAGGGAATTCTCACTCAAGAGGCTTTGAAAAATCGAATCACGGACGACAACTGTTCGGACATCATGGCCGAAGTGAGCGCCGCGGCGCTTCTGACGTCATTTAATACGGCACATGGCTTGTGGATTCGATTCGTGCTGCCGCCGCCGCTACCGCTGCCGAAGCACTACACCTACGCGAGATCGCCGATTGACTGCATCAATTCTGCGCCGACCTGCGAGCGAACATTTCCATGACTTGAGCGAGCGTGCAGCCGGTGGTGCGGTGCGTACGGCTCACACAGCTGCCATCGTTTCGCTTAGCAAGAAGGTTTTGCTCGAGTATTGGGGGTGATTCAGTCGCAGGAGTTGTAAGCCCCAAAAGGCGAAAATCAATACTCGTTCGGTTTTACGCAAGATTTACCACTCAGCCATCTAGTTTTCCAAGGGTGGAACTTCCACAAGGGTTGGAAAAGTTTCAACAAAGGAAAATTCAGACATTTTGTAGAGGGTGGCATTTCCAGGACTCTTACAACTACTGTCATCTCTTCATAGATGGCAGGCATGTGTAAAACATTATCCTTATAACAAATATATTAAATTTTAATATTGTAATTGTCTACCATTAAATAGTTTATAAGTTTATTGTAAGTAAATAATAAAGTATAATATTAAATGTATATTAAAAAATGTAAGAGAACAAACATTTAAATTTTGGCATTGCCAGGATAACAAGTGCTATCTCATTAATTAGCGGCGTTGAATCCTGCACGAGAGGCGGGAAAAGGGCAAGGAAGTGGGTCGGCAAAGCGATAATGGTCGGTCGCTTAATTAAAAGGGAGCGCAAAGTAAAGCAAAGCATTTTTCATTACACCCGTCTCTGCTTCTGACAATTTAGAAACACCGAGTGTTTTACTTTTCATACTTTTAGACACATTTTATAACATTGCGCATAAAAACGTCTGAATAATTAACATTTGAACTCAATCTTAATAAGAATTAATAACGCTGAAAAGAAATAAGTGTGAAGATGAATAAGGAGCGCAAGCAGGGAAACTTCTTAACAATGGAAGAAAATCTAATGAAAGCGCGTTCGTGTTCGGTTCAAATGAATAAAAGAAAAGATGCAACAAAATTTAAGGGAAAAGAATTCAAGGAAAAGAAAGTTGTCTTAATGACCGGCCTTTGCCTTCATTTGTATTTGCGATACGCAGAAACACAGAGAGAAAAGAATGCAATAAAAGATGTAAATGTCTCCAGAGCAGAAAACAAGACACCAAGAAATGCAAAGGCAAAAAAAAAAACGTCAGACTATGAAAATAAATATTACCAGGGAATAAGGGAACAAGGGACGCGCAAAAAATGCCCTCGTTAACGGGAATGAAAGGAACACCCAAATCAAGGACGACAAGACAGGAGAAAGAATGGGAGCAAGTTCTCCCAGAACAAGAAAGCAGCCAGCAAGCAATGCAATAAGTCATGTCTTGTTTGCATAATTTCGGATCTTTATCGTATCATTTTTTATTCTTCCTGATTCCTGTTCTGTTTTCTTCTTCTTTATTTAAATCAAAGAAAACTGATTTCTTCTCTTATTTGATTAATTTCTTTTTTCAACTTTAAATAAAGACGAGGCCAGACCAGAAACAAGACAGTTTCTTATCTTTTATCAAGTACAGAGAACCAGAAAATAACAAGCATAACTTTGAATCAAAGGGGTGAAAGGGTGGGTTGATATATGCTGGAGATAGAAAGATAGTTGTATATCGGGCAACGTACATTATTATCCTGGCGGAGCGCATGCACTGATGATAGAAATGATCTACGCTTACGCTATGTTAGTTCAAACTAGCACCCAAAACTGAGTTCGAGACCCAACCGAGCCGAACTGCATTGAACCGAACATACAAGCATGCATAGATGCTATACGAGATAAAACTTCGTTTATTTATGTTACCACATACATACATATATGTGCAGATATAGCTACAGCAGTGCAACGAATGAATGAATGAATGAATGAATATATGCGTTATGCATTTATTATGTAAGCCACCCCCTGGGCGAACTGAACACTGAACTGGCGCGCAACAACAATTCCAACTCTTGCTGGTGCTGTTCTGCTATCATTTACTATTGAGTGGAATGCCATGCACAGTCCAGTCTGTTTGTTATAACAGCATACATTTTAACCGAAAATTCACAGAAGGCCAGGTCTGGATTTAAATTCGTGTAGTATTATACGAAAATGTAGTAGATTGGCAGCCACCCCTGTGAATTTTACACATGATAACCAGCAGTCGTTTGAGTGTAGGTGCTATCAGTGCCACAACCAGAGCCAGCGAAAAGGTCCTTATCTAAATCAGATCGGGAGGCGTACTAACCAACCAGCCCCCGCAATGATCATGTATCCGCATTTAAGGGCGGCCGCCTGTCCCTGCTTGCTTTTTGCGCGCTACGCAGACATGATCATCATATAAATGTTACTCCATGTCTCTTTGTTGTTATCGCTGCATTCGTCTCTCTATATAGTTCTAGTCCTGTGCGTTTTCAGGGTGCTGGTGGTGGTGGTGGCAGCACTGATGATGTATACAGTGCGATCAGTTCGGCCTGCAGCCGTGCGTAGAGCGTCAGTCAATTGTCACCGCGCCGGATGTTGCATTGTGCACTCTGCACCGGAAACGAGCGCCATGCAGCACAGAATTCAAATGTTTTCGCGTCCTTCCCCCACGTTTAATGCCACAGCCGCAGCCACACGCTCGCTCCTTTCGGCTCGCCTGCGTACGCTCTGACAATGAGTGTGTTCAGTTACATATATATTGTTCTCTCGCTTTGCTCCTGACGTGGTATTGAAGGAATTTTGGAGAAATGAATGAAACCCGCGAAATTCGAAGAAAAATGATTAATAAACGTTCATTAAAGCAAGATATATGCGCCGCTTCCGCCAACAGATAGATTTATAATGGTTAAAGACGGTTGTTAAGACATGACTAATGGCGTCTTCGCATAACTTTTCTTTTTTCTTTCTTCCACCTATACGTACCCTGGTCGTCTGCGCTCTTTCCCAGGGTAGCTTCTTCGAAAACACCAATAACTCGAGCAAGAATACGGACGAGTTAACTTAACTTACTTTCCAACTTTTGCAACTTACCACTTTCTATTATTTTTTTAAATTTAAAAATCATATTTCGTCTGTTGTATTAGTTATGCAACCAAATAAACAGATGCATAATTATTATAAAAATGCACGGCATTGCATTAAATTGCAAATTACAGCGAAATTTAAATTTTAAATGATTGTAGTTTTTAATTGTTTTGTTTGTTTTTGTTTCGTTTTTTATTAGAGAAAGGGGTAAAAAGGGTGCAGCAAGGCACATTTGAATATGTACTTAATTTAAAGGTTTATCAAGTGTTAAACGCCCGCCAATGTTTTCGCTGGATTTTTATTTACAAATTGCTTTCCACTTCCGGTTTACAAATGCACATTTCTTTTATATTTCCGACATGCATTCGACGAAACGGCTCTTTGCAATTTTATGTTAGTGAAAATGTAGAATTCTGTAAATATTTGAGTTTTTCAGCGTATGAATCTGAGAGTAAAACAATTGCTTATTAATTAATAGATTATGTTAGCGAGTTATCCTCGCGCATATTACCGCCTCTGTAATAGGGTGTATTTAAAATTCCAGCCTGATACGTTTTGCATTCATTACAGCAACAGCCGCAACGCGTGTTGAATGAGTGTGGTGAAAAGGGCAGGTGTTGAAAAGCACCGTCGCGTTCTGTAAGTAACAACAGCGTGTTATGCAATAAAGCATTTTCCACAGATGTTTTTCGCACCCAGACGCTTTTTTCAATGCCTTGCTAGCCACGCACGCATTCATTAACGTCTTCCCTGCCAGGTCTATGAAAAAATTAGTCTAATGTCAGTGGAAATATTGTGACTGCATATTAATGAACACACTTCTTCATCATTTCCTTCATTACCGCTTCAAACCAACCCAGGTTTATGTAATCAATTAAATTGTTTTTTCTTCAAACCTCGCTCGAAAGTACGTACTTTCGGCACTACTGTCA
>NBZA01003686.1:1890-27930 GCA_003054995.1 Aleochara bilineata
AATGAATAAGCAAGTTAGACTCTCCTTGACTCCTTGAAAAACAAACATTTATATTCCAGTACATCAAGAATATTTACGTACACACTGAGTGTTCCCGTTAAAATTTAAAATCCCAACAATTTACACCTCCAACGGCATTTAAATATCAATATTAAGCTATTCCATTTGCATATCTGTCATTGATTGATTTCCAATTGTTTTCCCCTAGCAGGGAGGCAATATTTCTACCTCGCAGCGGTATACCCGACGCATTTCATGGATGATTAAGCGATCTTTTATTATTAAACTTCATGGGGTTAAACTGATATAAATTGATTCATAAATAGCGCGCCGGCACCGCACTTGAACGCCGCATAAATTTTGTGTCTGAAACAAGGAGGCAGGAAGGCTATGCATTGCACTGGCGCTGGCTCTGGCACTAGAACGCTAGAACGTTTCTGAGCCATTCTTCTTTTGCGAATGGCAGCGAAAGCAAAACTCGAAGAAACATCGCGGGCTCCCGACGAATCGTTTAGCATCCGCACCAGCTGATAGTTATATATCCAGAGTAGTTTGTGGTGAAATCATTTATATTCGTATTATGCGAAGACTACCAACAAGACGCAACAAAACTGCAGCCAGCCACTATTCAAATGATATGACAAGTGCTGGCAAGTCAGAGACACGCGTTTCGTCTGGTTCCATCTCGTCGCTTCTCGAGCGTAATTACTATTGACATTTGATAAAGAGCAGGAACATATACCTACAGTGCGTTCCAGTATATCCCGAATTTACCATCGCGTTGTGTCAAATGTCAAGTGTATGACTGAATGGATGAAAAATGAAATACAGTTTATCAAGCACCGGGCCAAGCGTAAACGCAAAACAAAGTTGAAATTTATTAGTATGATGAATGCACGTCCATAAAACTATGTAGCTGCGCTTCCAGCTTTGACTATCATACACACAAACCTGGCTTATATTTATTACCTTTGCCATAATAACGCAAAGCAAAGCTTTCGTATTTGTATTATGTTTCCATTCGACGCGTTGGTTGCGAGTTTGGTGGCTTATTAATGCCTAATGTCGAATGCGAGTGCGATATGAATAGGATAGCGTTAAGGAACAATAGGCAGCGCACTTTCCTTGCTAGCTTGCTTGATTGTACGTACAAGTTGTATCAAGTTGCGTTCAAATTAGTTATGTATATGCGTGTCCCTGAATGCAAAGCTTTCCGGAAGATGTAGATTGAAGTTCAGGTTGAATGAAGCTAGCTAATACTAATAGCAAGCCTGCCAGGCACTGATTACAAAATTATGTAAATTAATTGCCGCTCCATGGCGTCTCGTGTCTAATAAAATAGCCACTTGTCTAAGAAAGAAGAAAGAGGACGAAGAATTACAAGAAAGCTTCGAAAGATGACGCTGTGTGTACTCGTGAGTGATGCATAGTATGCATAAATGTGTATTTATTTTTTCAACTCATATGATTATCACCTTTTGTCCGTGTTTCGCTAAATTTGAATGTAAAAAGCGTTGCATTTTGGTACAATTGCTAAACGAAGTATAGTAGGAAGGGTTCGATTCAACGGAGCCCCAACAGCAGAGCAGTGTGATGACAGAGACATTTGTGTATCTCATTTTTGGCTCGTTTTCCTATGCAACGTTGGCATTTCCATTTAGATGTAGATTTACATTTACCTACTAGCCCTATGCTAGGCCATTTGTGTTCTATTAGAGATGGTTTAGTCGTGTTATACCAAGCGATGAATTGTTAACATAAAGATACAACTGTACCGTGTAACCTACTTTTTTAAACCCTCCGTGAATGAGAATACCTCGTGCCCCAATTCTTCCAACATCCCGATTCCTATTCCTATTCAGATCCCTTTGCATTGCCTATTATCTAGCACGTTTTCTGGTTGTCATTCGGTGGTTACATGCCACCCGTTAGAGAACGTTTCTTCGATTCTTTACCATTCGTTCCGGTAGCAACTTGTTAGTCGTGAAATTCTTTCCACAAATCAGCGCCGGTTGGCTTCCTGTTTATATCGCATCGCAACGCATCTGTCCTATTCGTATTGCACCAAAAATATTTGTTTTCAACATTTAAGCCAAATTTTAATGAAAAATTGAGTTTATTTTGAGTTCAGGGCCAAGTAAATATTATAAATAATACAGATCCAAAAAGTAAATAATTAAAATAAGACTAGAAACTACCATTCAGGTAACATCACAGAGACACAAACAAGAAGATCGAAGATGTCGAAGAGAAACGGTAGGAAAACGCATGGTTCTTGTCTTTTTAAAACGTCATAAATCACCTCATTGATTTAAGATCTAATACCAAAAAAGAGACGCGGCGCTCGTTTCGTGTTCGCCAAAGAGAATACTTCAAGATTACCTCAAGAAAAGAACTAAGTATACCTTCGAATAAATTCTTTTTTAGTATAACAACCGACATTTTTTCACTTTCCCTGACAGTACGCAATTTTTCTTTATACAATTACGTAATAAAATATCAGTTCTATTAATAAAACGTGTATTTACTTAGAAATAAAACGCGATTTGTAGCAGAAGATCACGTATTATTAAAGAAAGCCAAGGAAAGACCAGGCCGAGATCGAGATCGAGAGCAAGATCGACTATCCAATTCCCATAATGGCACTAAATGGCCACATTTACAATTGTCCTGAGCACCGTACATCTTGGCGCCGTCATTTTTCGATATTGCTCGGAATGCCAATATTGTCCTTCCGGATGTCCCTGCCTTGCGTACGTACGCAACGTTTTATCTGCCCCATCTCCACATATTTGATCAGAGAATATAGTGCGCAACCAATACAAAATCAAATCCTCTCGTTCTTCTCCCTTTCTTCTTCTTCCTCAGGAAGGAAATAGAAAAACAAGATTTGGATCTTTGCAAAACTTTAATAGATTTCCCTTCGCCCCTTTCTCTCTTCCCAGGCGATTGCGTGATAAGCGTAAGCAACTCTTCTGCCTGCTTGAGTGTTTTTTCTTCTGCTCGAAGATAAGCGATGCGCAAATTCACTTGGTCCACCCACATCAATTCACTTTATAGGTTTATGCAAGTTGATTCAGCGCAAATAAAACACTAAGCAGGAAAATAAAGCGATAAAAACGAAAAGATAACTGTAAAATACTTACAGTTCATGTTCAATCCAGGACAAGAGGAAGGAAGAAACTGAAAAAAAAGCAGCAATGAGACAAAATAGATAAGAGTGTGTTCGTTGGTCGTAATAAATTCGGAATAAAAGGCTCTAAACTTTAATGCCTCATGCACTTAATGGCTGCTTGTTTAATTAACGAATTTAATCGCTTTCCCATTTAATTGCGTTGATTTTTGTACGATTTCATTTCATGCGATACCATATTATACGGGACGAGACGAGACGCTGTGCTGCGCGCTGTAAACCGATAGGAAGCAGCAAAGAAGACTTCTTCTTTCTTAAAGTCGCATCGAATGGTGATTTTGTTTGCTTCCCATTTTCGCTGCTTTTATTACATTGTAGGATTGTACCCGCTCGAAGTCAATGTACAACAGCGCACTACATTTCCACACTTCTCTGCGCACTCCAGTCCACAGTTCTCAGTGGTTAAGTATTTGCTTTGCAATTATTTCTTGGTGCGCGTCCTCGGTGAATACTTTGAAACCCACTTAAAAGTTTCAAGCGCACCGCGAGTCCGATTAAGTTTAACTAGGAAAAATGTGCGATGCCGATGATACCACGACTCATACAAGACGGAGAAACCTCAAAAGAATCGAGCCGCGGGAATTGCATAAGAGTGAAAAAAATTAAGCGCCCGCGTTACGAAAATGAAACTTAATGAAGATCGCAATGCGCAAATGGGAAAAGTTTATTGCGAGCGATCGCAGCGCGCTGATAAAAAATAATTAAGATTCTTTTCTTTCTTTGATTGTGCAACGCACAAACGTCTTCGTTTTTCTTCTTCTTCTTCTTTCATATTCAAAATTTCCAGTTATTGACACTCTCTTCTGAATTGACTTATGGCTTAGGTATATAATGTATTGTCACATCAATAGAAATATTGGTCTATTGATCAGTGGGGAATTGATGAAGGCGCGTGCGAAAGAAGCGCGAGCGCAATGAATTATGAAATGTGAACGACATTGGCACGGGCATCAGAGACGTATTAGTTGCATTTCAATGCATAAATGAGGAAGAATGCGAAACCCAAAACGAATACCTATGCGAATACGTATACGTATGAGACTGTTGATTTATGACGGGTTATTAAATATATTTCAGTCTATCATGAATCTTACCGCAGCAGCGATCCGATGCGATGCTTTGTTGCGCGCAAACCACTGCTTCTGCTTTTTCTGCTATGCTACGCTATGCTCTCTTTGATTTATGATTCTTTATATAGAATTATATTGCTTGCTAGCAGGTCATCGAATGTCGCTTCTGATTTAAGAAACTGTGTGAACAGATGAAAGAAGCTCTACAGCAGTTGTAATGAACGTATCAATAAACTAATTTTCTCTTAAAAAAATACTTTTTCTTTAAGTTTGCCTTCAATGAATATAAAACAGCTCATCGTCTTGTCTTGAACCCTCCCGGCTGAAAATTGTTTGCTTGGCTTGGCTTATTTGGTTGTTATGTCGCGTTGCTAAAGAACGCTAAGAAAACAAGTGGGAAACAAATCAATACCTTATCAGCAAGATCTTATGAGGCGCGCAATAAGATTAGGTCGCAATGAACCGCCCTTGGAAGAAAGTACGCCAGCCGATCGTTTGCCGATGATTTACGAGTACATCGTTTACTTTACTTCAATTTACTTTACTTTGCTTTGCTTTCGTTCACACTCACGCGATGGCAATCAAATTTTCTTTGCAACCCTTATGACTAGTACCTTCAACTTCGCTTCAACTTCAGGTTCTGCTTAAACTTCCCACTCGTTGTAATCTAGACTCGAGCTCGCGCTTTAATTTACGATAACAATTGGCGCTTTGTGTGAATGAACGCGTATAAAAATGAATACGTTTACGTTGTATGCACTCTCTGCCTGATTACGATGGCATTGGCGGCGCTTGGCTGCGAATTATTGCATTATTTTCGAGTGTTGTTGCGAATTTTCGTGCATTTCGTGCATGCGAGCGATATCTGGAGGCAATGGGAATGGCAATGCGAATGAAATAGTCAATGGCACACCAGCTAATGTCGAATACAATAAGACTTATTGGAATTAAAATTGGATCGTGCTGAGAGATCGTTACTATTACGTTACGTTGCATTGCATTGCGTCTGAGTCTGCAAGTGTGTTTACGTTCTCGTTTACCTTTTTCAATTTCAGTTACATGGACATCGCAGGCACTTCCTTGTAGTTTCAGCCAGACAAACAGACAGACAGAGAGCGTTTCACATGAATGGCCTGTTTGCTATATATTGAAGTGAACATGTCACTCACCAGAGGTGAATTTACTTTTGCGTTCGAGTTTATTCAATGCAACGAGCAAATGCGAAAGCGAATACGAATATTATACAAATACGCATTGGAATACCTACCCTATTATTCAGCAGTCCAATTTCGCGATGGCTTGAATGCGATAGTTTTTCCTCAAGTTCTTGGAAGTTTCGTGCGACAATAACGCATGATCGCGTGGCGTAAGCACTTTTCAGTACTGATAAAGACACGTAACTGTAAAAATCTGTATGATTGCCAATTGTCGACACGGTTTGTTGTTTTACGAATTACATACATAGATATTTTATCTGTAATAAATATTTGTTAACGTTTAGTTCAATCACATCACGTCTTGCCTGACAGTAGTTTCATTTCATTGTTGATCGTAAAATACAGAAATCTGTAAAATTTTACCGACCGATATTTTCTAAAATATATTCTACGATATTCTGTGAGTTTGTTTTCACTAATCAAATGATGCAAGATGGGTTGCCTATATCATAATAATCAATATTTATATTATATAATGTGCTAAACTAATTGCGTGTACAAACGCATAAATTAATACGCATAATTATTTTTTGACATGGGTAATGGTAACATTTTCATCCGGGATTGATTAATCCCGGTCGGTCACCGAATACCCTAATATAATATACCTATCGTCTGTAGGCAGCCCAACAAGCGAATTATCCGCAGGCTCATCAATTATAATCATTGCATTAATTTCGCGCCCTATTAGCTATACACATTTATTGCAGAATTGTATAATAATATACCACGCGCACCATTTACACTACATCTATGGCAATGGCAATGCAATACAAACATCATCATCGTGTGCATGACTTTCTTTCCAAAACAAATCTATAATATGCAGGGCCAAATATGTGCAGAGAACGAATAGTTTTTATACAACGAATAATGCAATTATAATGCATTTATTTGGTAGAATAACACTATTAGTATGTATTTATTTATGTTGGTGCTCGAGTTGGACGAGTGCGGTTGGTGTTTGTATCAAATTCTATTGTGCATTTGCAAGCTTTTGTAGGCAGCGGTAAATATAATGACTAGGCGAATGCTAACGAAGCAACAAATATATAAGCTCTTTATATCAAATAATAAATAACTGCAGGTTGTGTTGTTTTTGCACAAATGCACTTAGCTTTGCAAACGATTGCATTGGCGCCGTGTTATTATACCTACTTTCTGCCTGGTTGCAATTCAATGCGCGAAAACAAGAATTATGATGCCTGAAAGGCAAGCAGGGCTTTAGAAATTTAACCAATGCATTTATAGCAATTGTAGATATACATATCTAATATGTATGCAGTGCTAAATAATCTGTATGATTGCTATGAATACTAGTATGAAACATTTGGTCTGAAGACTTCCTGTGGCGAGCTCGACATTGACATTGCAATTTCGTAACATGTGGAGGACCACATACTCAATAAACTAGACCTTAGCTAGAGGCGAGACAATAGACAATAGGGCTCTATTCTAAAAAGCAAACTAAACGACGGCAGTGAAGTCCGACACCCTGTGGTGCGTATCACACTTGTGCGTATTGTGCGTGTAACCCTTAGGTGGAGAAAACCACCCCGAAATTATGAACGTGTAACTGTCAAAGCACTGGCGGCCCAGCTGCTGCTGGTTTTGCTTCTGTTCAATGCTCAAGCAATTTACGGCTAGAAGCGGCAACTCTAAAAGCGCTGCAGCGCGCTGTTCTGTTCTATCTATTCCAGCGGAGACACATTGAAATTGTGTCTTCCTTTTGTAATAACAGTGATAGCAGGATAGGAGCGCAGCTCGTGCCATTAACGATTGTAATCGTTCGTTCGTTCGTTCGCTTGCTCGCTTGCTGGCTCGCTCGTAATTCATTGCTGTTTGCTCAAATGCTATACACACAATTCAGCTGAGGGCTGGAAATGAAGAGAAGAAGCAAGGAAAGGACGCACAACCGTATCTAGGATAGCGCGAACCCAGCAATCCGTAACCCACATATTATATATTATATTGCTCAACGGATGAATGATTCCGGCAACAAACGGCATCCTTGCAGAACAAGGAAATCATCCAACTGACTGACTGACTGACGGCTGATGCCGGAGGAAGTGTATTATCGTATTGATTTATCCACTCCCAACCTGCTAATGTGCTTGCTTTGGACTCTTGCTATTTATGATATGACATTTCAGCCTAATGATTGATGTCTAAATTAGTATATAAGTACCACTATTATTAGGTATATAACCGTAGAATATATATAAATATATACAGATTTCTAGGTTACCAACCACCCAAGGTGGAAAAAAAACACATTTAAAACCAATATTTATTAACATAATCAGGTTTTCTTCTTCAGGGGAAGACGGTCTTGGTCTTAGATTTACAGTCTTGGTACCTAATAGTGCATCCGTGAAAACAAGTTTATTATTCAATGCTTGTGTCAAAAGCGTTCACGCTGCGACTGGAACGCGCCAGGACGTTGTCAGTTGAAATTTATCACGATAATAAAGATAGTGCAAGGCATCCACCGTGAAACATCTTACTTTTTAATCCCGTCTGCTTCGCCATTCAACCCTTGTCGCGTCTACGATCATCGTCGGGTGCATCTTGCGCGTCAACAATGTCCATCAGTTTCTTAATCACTAAAAACATCCCGCCGTCAGCATCACGTCTCTGCAGACTTAATATTTTTTTCTACAAAACAAACCGAACTTTGCTTCTTTAAAATTCCGCTTTTTAGTATAAAATTATGCAAATTGTTGAGGATTTTGAAAGAAAATGCGTTCAAAATATGAGAAAAATTGTGTGGTGGAAGCTAAAACCAGGTGTATCACGTTCAAGTTTCCTCAGGTAGATAGCTAGCTGTGTGTATATTTATTCACAAATATACAAATGTAGAATGTAATATTAACGCGATATTGAGATGCCACCCGCATAACTTTTTTCATTTCCCTTCCTCCGACCACCGCCAGCCTCTGCAGGCCACCCACATATCATAGATATATATGAGTCTTTGTATGCCAAATGGCATGCAATTTTTTAACGCGCATTCGACAACATTTTATTTTGGTTATCAATTCCATGCATACGAACGTTGTAGGTATGTACATTCGCGTAATAAATGTATGTAAATAGAATATTATATTACAATAGCTTTTAACTTTTCCATTTTCTCCGTTCGCCGTCGAAGCCAAACATTTTTCATTCATATTGTATTAACTCAAACGCGTACGCGTATAAGTAGAGTAGGAAAATGCAAAACAGCGAGCAAATTGAATTCAAATACAAAAACGCTAAATAAATTATCGATGACAAGCAACGCACATGTCACGCACATATAAAAATACAGCTTCGCGGGACTCTCCTGGCCCCGATTCTCGCAAAATTCATCTATAAATATATATTTTTGGAGGATTAATGTGCACAATCAATGACAAAGAGAAACGCAAAGATAAATAAATAAAACGAGTCAAATCACAGCAATACCTCGTCATTGATCGCGCCAATCTTTTATTTACTTTTTCATTTTGAATTTAGTTTTTTATTTGCGCACATCTCCCTTTGTTTGCTTTCTGATTCACTCGATGGGGATGTGATTTTTAATAAATTGTCGTGTCATAAATTAAATCTTTTAAAATAAAATAAACGGAAATAGCAGCTGTCCTTTGTACTCAATATTGATTTTGTCCATTGTCCATTGTCAAATATTAAATATTTTATAATTAAAAGCATCGGCTTATAACTTATCACTTAAGACGTGAACTAAATATAAACTTCATACTTTATGCACTTCACAAATTTAAGAGTAAAATATTTTGAAAAAAGCTTAAAGATTTGCATAAATACATCTTAACCATATTGAGAGAACAAATAGATCAGGCTTAAGAAGAAGCGGTTTGTTTGTTGATGTGTAAGGCAAGATAGGCAACCATATGTTCTCCTCACGTTTAGTTATGCTTTAGTTTGGGTGGCAATAACACGTTAAATAACAATTTCTAAAGGCATTCATCATTGCGGATTAGAACGCACAACACGCTAATAATCCTGCAGCGGTTGCAGTGTCATTCGCCAGTCTGCATCCTAAAAAGAGCAGGACAAACAAGCTCTCTCGGCGAGACGTGACATGCTGACCAAAGCAGCGAAGAGCGCATATTTAAACACGCATAAATATTTTCGAGGATTACGTGTCGTATTATTGTCACTGGTTCTGGTCGCAAGCAAGAGCAAAACTGTGAACGACCATTAGCCGCAAGCACGTTTACCGACGCGATCTTATCGGCGTAAAATATTACATACGTAGGTATGTATATGTTTTCGGGTTTATGATTAGCGTCATTAAGTCCCTTAAATTTTACTCACGGAAGGTGTAAGTACATTTTTATTACGACATCGTAGAATATGGTATGTAAGTGTGTAACTATAAGACAACCAAACCAGGCTTGCAGTCAGTTGAATATTCCAATAAATCGAACGATTTTTTCCCGGGCGAGCAGTTGATGGACGGATTTAAAATTTTATTTTACGCTTGAAAATTTATTAAAACGGGATTATTTTTTCGGCTAGTGATGCCCGTGTCCGGATCGCCCGGAATAAATCCAATTTTATGGGATGGGTATTTTTACGCAGCTGGGTTGATTAATTTTCCGAGAAGCTTATGAGTAAACGTTCCGTGTGTTCCGTGCGCGTTTCGATTAAATTGTCGCTGTATCAACACACCAACAACTTGCAAGAGAAATTGAATATAAATCGGGCTGCGCTGCTCAATAGTTATTGGTACAAGTAATAGAAACTACTCTCCAGGCCGTACTGGGAAAAGCGTAAGATGTTCTAGTTATATCCGCAAATCCCAGTCCCCTGTCGTGGGATCTGAGAGAAAATAGAAAAAGAAGTTTCTTTTCGCAAAAGGCAAGAATATACTTCTGTTCTAATGTTGTAAAATATTGCGCAGAAGAAAATACTACATAAAATTTCTACAAATTCCTTAAAGATTTCTTATAATTTTACTTATATATGTACTCATAATTTAAAAAGAAATTGTTATTGTCAAGAATCGTCTTAAAACCTGGCTGGCTTGGCGACTTCCCAGAAGCACATTTGTATGCCAGAACCGAAGGAGAATGGAAATGGAGGAAATTGCCGAATGGGAAAATGTATGCAGATTTCCTCAAGGCGGAGGTGGCGGCGGCATTTATAGGTAAAGTCCCCGGCCGACCTCGCACATACCTGCTAAAACACATTTCCTTTATGGCCGCCTACGCAACCCAACAATTCCAAACACACTTTCTTCACGCACGTGCAATTGCACAGCCTTCAAGATTTACATCCCGCCAGCAAGCAAGTCCGAAATCAAATAAACGTGCTGGGATTGTATGCGCATATTTTATCAATTTGCTAATACGCTCCTGAATTAAAAATAAATTTGACTAAAAGCATCCGAAAATATGTTCAGCTCAGTTCGGTTCACTTCTTCGGTTCGGTTTAATGTTAAAGATATCTGAGCATTTTTCGACGAGATTATGCTTTTTACTTATCGTTACCAACTTTCCTAAAGGTCGTATCCCACAATATGAAAATTGTTCAGGAGACGATAAAAACGTTTCACGGTCACAAATAAAAATAATTTCGGTATTTTGTTTTTACGTTTGTTTTAATGGATATTAATATTAATTGAAATGAGAAAAAAAAAATTTATGATTTTTAAAAATTATTATATGAGTAACCGCATTTTGATCGACGCTCATGTGTGGGATACGAATTCGTATGTTGGATACGACATATTAGAATATTTATTTAAAAATATTAAATAAACAATTTGAACTCTAAAATTTTTACATAAGCTCCAGAACGTTGTTATGATTCCATTTTTCAAGAAAAGTGAAAATGTCAAAATTTGTGGGATACGACCTTTAGGAAAGTTGGTAACGTTATGCTTTATTCATTCCTCAGCCTCAGCCTCATCTCATCACATCTCCCTTGCGCATATTTTGACCGTAACAGCACTGCGTTGCAGAGCAGCAATGGATGCATTCATTCATCCGAATGTGAGTTTTGTTTGAAGATAAAGACCAAGACGCAGATGAGGAGCAAAATGAAAAATAAATGAAAGAAATGCGGTAGCTCTTACTTACCGTATTTCTTCTTCTGTTCAAGGGGCTCGCGTCCGCCAAGAGTAAGACTGAAGAAGCGCATTAAAAAGTTTGGGGCATTAAAATCGTCTTTGTTCGTTAACGCATTGGATGCTGCCCTCATGTGGCATCTAGGGCTGCGCTGTGCTGTGCCACTTACGATTACGAGGAGATTACGATAGGATCGAGACGTTAGATTATTGCCAAGTTGATGCGACCATCGTCGACTGAAAAACGTATTAAAATGTCACTCGCGATGGGCATCAATATTTTCGCTTCGGCTCTCGAAGCTCAAACCTCGCTCGATCGCTGCGGAGCCAGTTCAGAAACGTTCATGCGTGCTTAAATATTTAAAAGCAGAAAAAAGTTCAATACGCAGACGAGTCGCAATGATAATACGAACAAAAAATTAATTCACTTTCACAGTCTGATGAATGTGACATGCTTTCTACATTTACTAATTCACTGATAAGTGAATTTTATTCAATTTCTTTATCTTGTCAGCTTTTCCATTTATTTTTATACTTATGTATACAATTTTTAATAAATTTAAACGAAAAAATTTCAAAAAGGAAATGTCAATGATGAATGACATTTGGTTGTTGTATAAATATCAATAAATTTCCCCCAAAAAACGAAGAAATGCAATGTAAGGACGTCACATGTCAAGAATAATGCGTCATCCTTTCCAGTTCGAAGGATAGGAAGAACGGGGCACACACGAAAATTTGTGGTGATGTGGTATAACTTGGTGACTTATACCCGAAGCAACCGGACTCAGAGACCAGGACCAGGGGTGGCAAGACGTTCCAATATTGATTCGTCGATGGGAAATAACGCAGTGCGATAAATTGAATGCGGACCGCCAGTTTTTCACTGTCTCGGCGTATTAGTCCCTGGAGCGCGATCAAAAACCTTCTCTGCTCGCGACTCCTCCATCTCCCCAGAAGGTGTTGCCTACTTTCTTTCTTAAGCAATTTTTCTTACACGTTTCTTAATTTATCAATATTTATACAGACAAATTAAATTACTCATCTTATCCAAACATACATATGTACAATACATTGTCCTTCAAATACAAACTTCTCCTAATAGCAACAATTTGAATACTTTTCTTATTTTATTTCCTCTTTTGCAGTGTCATTTGAAAAGTTTGGATATTTTTATCGTTTGATGACTGCCTGGCAGACTATTAAAACTCTTATGCGCTCTCATTCGCTCAAAATACGGCTCTATCGAGACACATAAAATTGATAAAACTCCTCGGCACTGGCGCTCGATGCCCGTGTCTCTCTTGCTCCTTGCAGGACTTTCAGGGTTTTCCTGACTTGCCTCGAAGTTTCTCAACAAGAACGCAATGCACCGATGAAATAAATAACTCCAGTTAAGGCTTAACTGCCCGGCATATTTTTAATTAATCTATCTAATCCAATTCAAAGCAGAGCGACAAAGAAACTGCTAGGACTGGTAAGACGCACATTGAAGCGACATTCGCGTGACATCTTGGAAAAATAATTTATCGAAACGCTGCCTCCGGAAATTATAATCGAGTTTAGATGACATTCGGCGCGACTTGGCTTCACTTGGCTTGGTTTGCCAGAGAGTCAAGGTATTTGAGATTCCAGGAAGTTTTCCGCAACATCGCGACAACGACAACTTCCGGCCCAAATGCTGTTACTGTTTGTTACGGATTTTCCCGCAAGTTGAAAGCAAAGGATGCCACTGAAGGCTACGTCATATACCTACAAACTCATACCTATACCTACTCGTAAACGTAAATCAACTCAATAGAAAGTACGAGAATGAAATTACTTTCTTTAAATTGTTTGAAATTTAAATATTCATATAAAACCGCATATATTCTTAAAGAAATTGACATCTGCGTAATAACTTGAATCAACTTTCTTCTTCTTCTTGGCAAACTTCTAATTGTAAATGTCATTCGAGGATGGTTGTTGGTATATTCCAATTCACTTACAGTAATTATTTTCAGCAGGAGAATGGGTTTGAGTGCGCAAAGCTATCAGAAACACCTGAGTACTTCGTGCATCCTCAGAGTCAAACTCAGCCAGCCTGCTACACGTGCGGAAAGACCGAGAAATACAAGTTGTAATGCGCACAATGTAAAGTGTAATGTAATGTAATGCAATGGCACAACCTGCCTCACTCGTCCTTGATGGCGGCAGTGGCATCGGGAGTAGAACGGAGCAGAACAAAGAGGAAGAGTAGAGAAAAGAGCATTGCAGGTATTTTAAAGACCGCTACAAATTGCAATGTCACCTAAACTAAACTCTTCCCCCATACAAATAGACATTATCCTTTATACCCTTTCGTTCGTTAGATAGAAAGGAAGTGCAGCAACGGCAAGAGACACAAACCGCCTCCAGTTTCACCCTTTCGCTGCACTTGGCTCGAGAAACAAAGTGTAAAATTACATTTTTGTATTTGCCATGGCTACACAGAAGAAGAAGCACGCTTCTTAATATTTTCTTGATACAGTTATAGCTGTTTGGCGAATAAACTTAATTTTACTGTTAGTGCGAGTGCTGATGGTAAAATATAATATAATAATGCTTGAATGTACAGCTCTTGCTTCAGTAGATATAATTTCCGCTGCAGGAAGCATGCACTTGTATAAATAAAGCCACTGAAGTTGAGAATTTTCTTTACAAGAATGCATTAAGTATACAAAAGTACGTGAAGATTCAATTACATTTCAGACAACAATACTATACTCACGAAAAGCCATAATATACTATAATATCATACTTTTAGTTTTGAACTTAGCAAGTTGTATTTTGCAAATTTCTAATGCGCTTTCGTCCTTTGGCTGATTGTGAGTTTTAGCTGCACAATACTGATATGATGCACTATTATTTGGCACTTTTGTTCCTGGCTGCGATCCTTTAAATTCTCCATCACAAAAGGCCTCGTTCCGACTGGAGTCGCCTACGCCTCTCGACTATACAGGATAACTGCAGCGCTCACGACTGTGTATTATTATCACGGCACCGAATGAAAATTACTAAAGAGAATGAACATCCAACAATGGCCTGTCAAGGTTCAAGATAAAAGCGTTGTGCATAACAAAACTCTAATTGGATATTTCCTTCAACAAAAGCTACAACATCTACAAAAATTTTAATCCAAATCCTCGAACTACTCGTGATCTGCGCTTCTTTTTTCCTTCAGTGTGTTTTATTCATTTGTGTATCAGAGAACAAAAGAACCCATTCTGTATCGTGTTAGGTTTGGTTAGTGGTGATTGAAGTGGAAAGGAAAACTGTTGACCGCGCGCTGCCCTCATTGCTATTCGACTTTAAAACGATTCCGATTCTCTGCGTTTCTACACGTTTCTCCGGCCTCCATGGCGTCAAAGGGGAAATCGCGCTGACCTAAACTAGAAAAACACACAACCGGCATGAATCACTGCCGAGCAAACACAAAGGCAACCAGTGCAAGCCCCGAGGACGCAATGTTGAACGGAAAGTTTACCTATTTGAGAATATCCCTTGCATTCGTGCAGGAAAACCTACTGAAAAAATCAAACCAAGAGAGTCCTGACTGGTACGCACGCATACGTACGTTGAAAAACAACCCTGTGAAGGGGTGGCTTACATATAAGGAAAATTTGCTCCAAGGCATCATCATCATCATCATCGTCAAACCGCCTCTCCTCTTCCTCAAATGATATACTGAACAAACGAGCAAAACTTGATTTGCTTCAATGAATACACTGCACTCTCTGCATCCTTGTAAAACGTGAAAAAAGCGCAAGCACAAACACGACTTTACGTCGTCGGTGGTTGTTTGGAAATTTCACGGTTAGACGCATTTCAGCGCGTTCCACGATAGTTTTTGTCCGAGATAAGCAGTACGTGCCGGTAGACGTCGTCCTGTTGTTAGTAACCTAACCTCACAGGATGCTTGTTGGCGGTGACAGGCAGCGCGTCACGCTCGGTAAACCATGAGCAGAACAGAACGGAACAGCACAGAACAGAACAGAATGTGCAAGTTGCAAAGCATGAATGAGAAATGAGGAACAACACCTCGGCGTATAGCACTAAACAGCCGCTTGAAGTGCAGTATGAGTACGAGCACAGGAACAAGAACAAGAACAACAGCAACTAAGCCAAGACGGCAAGGAGTGTGCCGTGAGGTGTCATGGAGTCAAGGCACACACAAAGATCCTTAGATCCTTGTCCAAACTTCGAACCTGGCTTCAGGTTCGACTTTAACATGTGGCGGCAGGCGCTGCCTGTATACCCATGACATTATCCTTCTGGAGAGAATGAATGCGCGTCCCGTCACAGCTCGCCGATCACCCTTAACTTCCGGGCTCGCTGTATGCACACGCACAAAAGGTACGAGCCCTGTCCTGTCGAGTTTAAGCGCACCAGGAAGCGCGACACGGGCGGCCACGGTGACACGTGAGGTATCTGATAACACAGTCGGATGAGCGTCCCGTCACCCGAATTTTAATCAATGCCTCTTAAATTAACTTGTTTTACATTGCAACCATTCAGGGTTTAATTAAGCAATCAATTAACTTCCAGCGTGCGTCGATTAATTCACTCTTAATTAACTTCCTACACATATCCTTATTCCTAAAATTTGTATTTTAGTTACTGGTTTAGTAGAAAAAGCCTAAAATCAAGTCAGTTTCAGTGCTTTTGTGCTGCTTTATGACATGATCCTTATCCCTATAGACGGCTGCATTCAGGCTTGAAGTCTGAATTGTTATCCTTGCTGGAGAATTGACTAATGCTATGACTGCGACGCTTGCGTGCTGATAAATGAACGGGAAGTCGCATTGTTGCGTGTCATAATTAATCTGTACGTCCCTGGATGTCTAGCAAGCCAATTAATTCACTCGAATGCTTCTATTTCTCCTCTCGCGACGAGCTTGCTTGCGTTTACGTTGATGAAGAGATAAGATAGACGCGCAGCGCCACTGCTCCTTTGCGCCGAAACAATCGTCGCTCAATTGCAAAGTGACATCGAGTAAACAACTCACTCACTCATTTATAACTAAACTTTCCTTCCTCGTTCCTGAATCTTTACGCTAAATAAAGATAAAGATTTAATCGCATCGGAGATTTCACTCCTGACAAAGAGCATCGCATCACAGAACAACCAACGAGACGACACTTCTTAATCAGGCCAATAAATTTCGCGAATAATGATTTCCTCTTCACTGCTAAGAATTACGCCCGAGGTGTAATTAGTTCGGTAAGTTTTTCGGCAGAACCCGATGATTAATAATCGACGAGACGGAAAATTAACTTTTTGATTAATTGTTTATTTATTATCTGTGTGTGCGAGTGCCATACCTACTCCTGCGTCTTGACGGAGCACGCGTTCTGAAATATAAATGAACCAACTTGGAGAATGATATTTTTACGCTCCGACCTCCGGCAGCCGATAATGTTTCATGCACTTGCGACTTTTCACTTTGGCCGGGAAAACTTCATCTTCAGACCGCAAACGTCAAGAAGAAATTTCAAATTCAGCGCACGTCTGTCTCACACAAGCCTTCATTTCCCATATGAATTAATGATGATTAATCTTGTTTCAATTCTTTCCAACCATTTTTAATATTCTTTTATATTTTTAATAATTTAATTACCTTTTGGTGAAAAAGTGCACTTATTTAGATTATGGCCCAAGGAAAATGTATTTATATCAGTGAATCTTTTGGAAAGACAGCTGGAAAGTGTTTTCCACGCAATTTTCTTTACGCTAGGCGCGTAGGTGGGCACTTTATCAAAATTTATGCGGATACGTGAGTGTGCTCATGAATTATGCATAAATAATATGTATTTTTTATTATTATTTCTCCACATCTCTCTTATTTGTCTCGCCGAATTCTTTTATTTCCTTAAGAGGAATGCAGAAGTAGAAGCAGAAGCAGCATTCCAATCGAATTCAGCGCTGAGGAAGACAACAGAAGAGAAGAACCGAACATGCTGCGTGTTTTTGTGTATTCAATAATATGCGTTTTCTCTCATATTTCTCCCATTGCATCTTCTTTCCTATCCAAATCGCTATAATTTTTCTTTTTTCTGTTGTGTAAGCCCGCCTCCTATGAGAAAACCAAATTGTTTTTATCGTAGATTCTTTGACAGAAAAAGAAATACAATTTCGATTTCAATTTTGTTTTCTAAATACACAGAGTGAAAAACTTACATGAATTTTTAAGTAATTCTTCAATTTTTAAATAATATAATATTTAAATAAATTGAAAATTGAATACATGAGACTTTACTGTATGCAAATTTAAAAACATTTCATTTAAAGACATTTATTCATTCAGGTGAGATAAGAAGAAAATTGCGGATAACCTGTTACGTCCCAAGCTAAAGAGATAAAAATGTAAAGAGAGATATTTACAAACACGCCGCATCCGCGCATCGAACCTCCAAAACCTCAAATCGAGAAATGGATCAAGGAAGCATTTATCCAAATCGAATTTGTTTCGAAAACAAAACAAAGCCAGAAGACGAGAAGAGAAGCGAAACGCACACCCACCTTCTTCCTGGTGTGCACTCACAATCAGTGATTGCTCGTGTGTGCGCGCAGGTCGATTTGCAAACTTTCCAAACGTGGAAACGCGACAATTGAGTTTTATTACGTCAACAAACACATTCCGCCCGTCGATATGGGCGCTTCGCTTGGCAGTGACAAAAAGATCGACAACCCGACAATTGTCGCTGAGTACATTTGCCGCAGAGCAAAGCCATTTTACCGCATTCTCGAATCTTCCGAGCCTGACTTTTTTCGTCGAATAAACACGAAATAAAGCCGCAACCCATCACACACTAGTAAATATTTGCGTGTGCCTTTATTGTGCATTTCAGAATTGCAAACTTCGAACACAGGCGAGATCAAATAGCAGAACAAGTGTTTATCTTGATTGAAAATGTTCATCACTTAAATTACATTTTTATTTAGGAAGACTTGATGTGTTTGCTCTTGTTTCGTTGAATTTTTAGCGTTTGATGCCGTTGAATATACATGTACATAAGTATTTGCATTGAAAACACATGGCTGTTTAGATTCGTGGGAAACGCCCCCGCAATAGACACATCAAAGCGCACTTGAGCTTCGACTAGATAGAGCCAGCCAGCCATTGTTGAGTAAATATTTAAGTTAATTGAAAGCGAATTAACTACAGTATCGCAGAACCCACCAACGCGGCAACGCAACGCAACGCAAAGCGTCTTTGCTATTATTGACTAACAATCAGCAAAACGGTCGCGTATTTTATTGAATGATTGATTTCAATGCATCTTGCACATTCAAAGAACAAAAGACCAAACGACTGAAATGCACTTTAATTAACTATCAACGTATACGCACCTTGCGCTTGCGCACATATTCGTCGCGAAATTGATTGGCATCGTGTTCAATTAAAGCCGCACTGGCACTGCTAAAACGCGACGCAGTTAACATGCTGTACTTGTATATCAATCGTCCGCACATAAATTTTTGTATTGATAGAGTTAAATGGCGCGGAACGTAATAAATTGCGCGTGCGCAACCCAACTTACTTAAGCCGCACAATCAGAAGTAAAATTCACAAACAAAAGTGAACTTGAAAACTTTTCAATTAGTGACGAACGCAGCATGGATGCAGGGCATAATTTTTACGTTTATTTGCTGGTTAATTAGAAGCAAACTACATGAACTGCGCGCGCATTTTGCGCAAACGCAAGGCTTAATTATGCGCATAAAACGCCCGCGTGGTACTTGTCTGCTTGCTTTTGATGTCGCGTTCTGCACGACTTTGAAGGGATCGTCGTCGCATGGGCGCGCATTGCCGCGGATTGACGTCGATTAAGAGTAACAACATTCCCGTCTTTATTTATAGATCATTAACTCTTAGTTATCGAGCATGGCACTCGCTCGCCGTCCTGCGTACACGTCTGGCTTCTGATTGAGTTTTATATGCGCGCGCACGTATCGCTAATCGCATGTTGTGTTGTTGTCTCAGCCGGAGAATGTCCGTGCTAATGTGCCTCTCACCGGCCTCCCATCCCAAGCCATTGCGCTTTAAGCCCCTAACAATACTCCGGCTTGCGCTTCTTGAAATCCGCAACTAAAACGTAAAAAGTTAAGATTTGATTGAAACCGAAACGATATGAGAAAAGTTTATATTATAGGTAGACTTAGGTACATATATAGAGTGTGTAATATAAAAGTTGGCTATAGGAATGCATTAATTCAAAGAGCCACATAGACGAGGTAATCATTCTTGTGGCGAGCGGTAAAAGTTATCTTAATTCCTCAGCACCTCACCACGAACGCCCAGCGGATATGGATAGAGCGATATCGGCAGACGCCGAATGTGATTTTTTATAGTTCGCTAAGTGCGCTTATCACCTGGCTGATTGGTTACGACTCTTGCCCGATGAATGAGCAGGTGATGATTCCAGCGTTGCGCTGAAGCGCTCGATTTAAGTGCGTCTGCTGCGTTTCCCATTTGTTCAAGTAGGAGTAGGTACAGAGAGGCGATCGTTAGCTCTTGCCAAGTTGGAATGGCAAAACTTAGTCTCTCGGCGCATCCAATGACATTAAACATTAAACTTGTGAGTTTTACTGCTCCACTCGCCAGCCAACAGGCAACACCGGAAACTGACGTAATGAGTTATTTCTTGCCGGCGTATTCATGAATTAATCATTTGCATTCATAGGATGCACGATTCTTGGAGAAACTTATCTAATAATGATTAAAAGACTCCTCTCCTCGTAATTGTTTCGTTGTATAAATATCGCATCAGCGTCATCGTTTCGCGTCAATTATGCTCATTTATCTATTATTATCCATCATCAAGTACTCACGTAGACTGCGATGCGAAGCGCAGGGCACCAAGAAACGAACGCAAATTCAATTGTGCAACGCATTACGCGATGAAGGTTTATGAATTACAATGAATCACAATGGTTCATTGTTTCATCGGTGAAACGCTGCAATTGCGAACAATTATGTCGTAATTTTATCGAACATCGATGCACTAATACTGCATGCATGTAGTCGTACGGTATCGATACGTAGCGTAGGCTAGGTATTAAAACCAATGTCTATTATGAGCAGCAGGCACATTGTTCATATACAAAAATAATCATCACATGCATTATGATTGTATGCACATGCAATAACTAAGCCATTCATTCAATGAAGTCTCAAGCTGAAACTTGCATGCATTTCAATGCATGCCAGAATATCAATACTCAATGCTGAATGGTAATGCTATTATGTTCGATTAATACTTTCATTAAACGTATGCCATGCCTCAATATATTATATTATGACCGGGAAGACAATGGCCGAGAAAAATGATCAATGCTGAGTGGAAAAGAAACGACACGAAAAGGGGACGCTTGTGACGACGAGTCAAGCCCAGAGAGGTGCATATGATATACAAGCTTTTTGTTTCAAGTATTCAATACGCTTGTGCTGGCGCTATTTCAATACATTCTCAGTTATGAGTATGGAAAAACAATGTACACGCTGTAGGAATGATTTTTAAACGCGTGCCCTGCTGGTATGTATACGGAATGAATGCATTTTCAATCGCATTTAGCTCCGTTGCGTTGCGTTCCATAAATCTTCGCACGCCTACGATGGGATTGTTTCGTTACTCTGTGCGTCGCGTCGCCGTTGTTTTATTGTTGGAGTTCAATTAAAAGTATCGACTTGGCGTACGATGGGTTTTGTACAAGAGAAATATACGAATTATCGTTTGCCTGATGGAAAAATGCAGCAAGTAGGTACTTGAAGAAGCCTGCTTTACTTCCGTAATATTGTCTCTTTGTGCTTTGCCTTTGCGTTCTGCCCTTTACCAGTTATTGTGACATAATGTATGAAATGAAATGCACTGTACCTTTGAGTTCTTGCAGATGTGCATTCTACAACAAACATGCAAGTAACATTCTATTATCTAATAGAAAATCTAAGTGAAGTGTGCTTACAATCTATTATATCCTGGGAGGGACAGTGCTGATCCAGAAAATATCAACCATGGTCACTTCACTTTGCACTGCAGAAACACACTAACCTGAAAAATGAATATCATATGAATTAAATACTGTAAATATCTTATTACATCCCAATTTTTACGCTTAACACTACCATAACCCTAAACATAGAAAAGCACATTGAGACATACATGTTTCTTATTGTGTAAAGTGGAATCTTTGCAACCACACGTAACATTATACATCAATCAAGAGATCAACGCTCAAATTAAACATTTTAACATTAAATTCATACATACCAGTTAATTAACTAATAAAAATTCATTAAAACCGTAGAGCACAACACCAATAACTGCAACCCCGCTAAAAATAACCTACAATTGCATAATTCTTAACTACGTGCAACTGGTTGCCTACGTTAAATTAAAACTTTTAAAAAGTTTGAATAAACTCTCAAATCCAAACATTAACTTGATAGTTTAACTGCCACCACTTGCGCTAATTCAGCTTCAGGTCGGACCTTTGTTGTAATTATTGATTCAGCTCAGCCAGGACTTAAACACAAGTTGTAACCTGCAAGCGCAAACTGGGCAATGGCGTAATAAGTAATTAACGTTTGTAATACGGTGCTCACTGTTGAAAACGGCAATTAATGCACCGTATTGAAGTGTCCGTTAATGGTACATGCTAAAGTTTGCCATTAACGACCACTGTAAAGTTGCGAGTGGCGACTAGCGGCCAGTTTAATACACGGCACTCCAGTAGCTAGCAAGCCGTATTATTATTGCACCCGGCGATGACGATGACGATGATTTTGCTTCTGGTTACCGTCAGATTAAACGAACTAAATAACCAAAGTCGCACTAAAGTATTAGGTATATTATCGTTCAATGGCAAGTAGACATTTGGTCCATTTACTGTCCGCCAGCGACAGACCAGCCACTAAAAGACAGAAGAACATGCATGCATAGGTAGTTGAAGGGATCTTATTTCGCGATATTAATTCAATAATTTTATGGCTTGCACATTACGCAAATGAGTATTGGCTTGGTTTGCTTGGTTGCCTACGTTGTTATTATTTCATTATCACTTCATTAACATTTCCTCAATTACGCAATTAGCGTTTGAATAGCAAATTACCATAGTAAACTGAGTTTGCAAATATAATAATTTACGTTATTCCTCTTAGAAACCACGATATTTACTTAAGTAAAAAGAAAGAAAATAAATAAATAAATGTCTAAGAGACGTTTATTTTTATTATGAACTGCATAATGTATTCCAGTCGTTATTATATTAAGCCTGTAACAGGAATGGATAAATAATTAATAAACTGTTTTCGCCATGCTGCTACTTCAAGCCGTAGAAGACGTCTGAAGAGGAGGTTTTACCTTCTCTGAAATTCCCTTCCTGCCACTATAATATGAGAGTGACTCTGCGGCTGCTAATGCTCTTTCTTCTCCTCAAGTATTGTAATACTTGCGCACTTGCAAATGAAAAGCCGAGCGATGTGCAAAAGTAAACAAAACAAAAAGCCATCAGCTGTTTGTTTGCTTTTTTCTTGTGTTTTTGCATCATGTAGGTCGATAGTTTATTGTTTGCTCTTCCTCATTCCTTCGCGACATTACTCTGCGTTACGTTACATATCACTGTCCAAGACTAAAAGCGAGCACAGCCCTAATGAATAAACTAACAAACAGGCTCGAATAAGCCGATACCGCCACCGCCGGCCGAGAAAACAATGGCATGCTTGGCTCTGGCTTGTACGCATTCTTAATGAGAACCGGCACCGATTGTTCCTTGGATCGTGTCTTAATTATGAAACAACGCGGGACATTTTCATTATCATTTACGTGTCGCAACACGAATCTGTCGGACTGATGGGTCATAATTGCTGTTAAATTGTACATTTACCAACGTGGGAAATGAAGAAAAATTGATGGAAATCAAAAATTGAAAAACATCCTTCAATTGAAACCCGGTGTCGAGATACAGCGGCGAATTCGTTTTCATTGTTAGTGCCCGTGTTGTTTCGCTTCGTACCGATGATTACGTTTTTGTCAAGTGAATGTTCAGCGAGCGCTGCTGAATGATGATGATGATGACGGCGCTGTTGATGTTTTAATTGCATGAAAAACAATGTTCATCTTCATGAATGCGATCCGTAACGAGCTTTAACTCACTCGCGCTGGCGCGCGCGCGCAATCAAAACGCGAAGCGAAGAATGAGCGCAGAAATACAAATGCAAATGTCGATAACCGCATTCCGCGCCATCGAGGAAAACTCCAAACAAACAAATAGATGGACAAACAAACAGCAGACAGCCGGAAATGTACGCACAACTTGTACATTAATTAATTGCGTATCCATTGGATGATTACCGCTCTATTCAAGCTCAGCCTTAAACTTTTCCTGTTTATCAACGCATTTTACTTTACTCAGAACTGAGGAATGTCAAAGGCTATAATTTGCTCTAAGCGATTGGCTCCAAATTAAATGGGCATCTTTGATAATCACAACTTTTTCTTTATTTTTGCTGTATATAGACGCCAATATCTATACCTGTTGAGGTACAGTATCTAACGGGCGATCTATAAATGCTGCACGAACGTTATACTTATGTATTGAAAATTACTGCATTTTGGAAGCGCGCGTCCGACGAAAATGATGCGCATTTTGCATTAATGAAACACAAAACATGAATGCGCAACCTTAATGCTTTTTACCTCTTGCCTCGAGAGAATCAAGTGAGCACAGGTCTCACTTGGCTGTGGCTTTTTCTTCGACATGAAAAGAATGGTCTTTTTTATTGCGCTCGAAGACAGGCAAAAACTTAGACGAACGGAGATTAAATTGGCGGATGTGCATCTTGAGCGAGTAGTGCCTGCACCTACCTAGCAATTTGAATATCAAAATTATTGAAATTTAACGTTTTACGAAATTTAAACGAAATAGTCACACATGGGTAAGTGGGTTAATCTCCTAATAATTTACCAATTTCGTCCCGTGAGATTTTATCCCGTGCTGATAAGTATCGACCTAATTATGGCAATTAAATATTTATATAAAATTCACATGAATCGCATTATTTGCATAAATAGTGAGCATTCAGTCTTTGTTATTTCTTTCTTTGCTTTGCTTTTGTGCTGCGTGCGTACAATAACAACAAAAAACAGAGATACATAGGTACATAGGTGGGTTAATTTATGAAATGTTGTTATCTAATGGCAGTTTCATATCGTATCATAAATAAATATGCATTACGTTTGGCTCCGCTACAATTGCATAGGAAATTATAGAGCAGAGAGGCATTTGCAATGAACGCTATTATTATATTCTCATTTCTGAGAAGAAGAAACAACATTCCATTAGTGGTTTAATAAAATTGTCACAATTTACTTGCAAGTAAATAAGCACACGCTTCGTTATTTCATATTTATTGTAGTTAGTAAGTATGTAGGGTATACATGAATATAACAGTAAAGTAAAATAAAGTCCATTGAATTTTATATTCTTTGTCTCTCAAAATTAATTAGCAAATTACGAGATTCAATTAACTTGTATTGCTCTACACTGCATTGAATATTCACGTACAGAAGCACGGGCTGAATGTGTAATAAATTTCTAATATAACTTGCCCTATTATAGCCCCTACAACTTTCCAGAAAGTGAAGACGAGAACAGAGTGAAGTGAAGAGAAGAGAAGAGTAAAATTAAAATCACCTATGAAAATGTGGTTTTCTATACGAAAATCGCTTGATATTTCAATTTTATGAGCAGAATTTAAGAAGATTGCCTGGTGTTAAAATGAATTACTAATAACTAATTACTTAACAGACATTAATGCTTAACATTCAATGAAATTCAATTCCACGATTGCAGCAATCAATAATGCATTCAGCACTTGTGTTTCTACTGTCTGTGAATCAATTGTGTCCAAGCAATTATTATTACATTATAAAGCAATGTTTGAAATGTTAATAAGGACGTTAATGCTAACGTTTTCTTTTGTGTGATATTACACGTGTGTGGCCCAGAGATGCTCGAGTACAATGGGAATGTTTTGACTTTTCTAAGCCTAGAGCTGTGCTATTCAACGATCTTTAAGAGTCAGAGTCAAAGCAATAGTAAGAGTAAGAGGCACCCTTAAATGTTCCTTGATTGTCAACGTGAAATGTCTATCAAAAACCTGAATGGGAGAGAAACACGCTGTGTAATAGTTGAACATTCTGAATGAACGCGATGCCGCTGTGACTATTTTATTTATTTCCTTCGAAAGATATTCCAGGCAGGCTTTTTCAAATGCTGTGACATTACAATTGTGCCACTGGCACTGGCACAAGATATGAATGAAAAACCCTTGGCTGGAGGCTGTTATTATGATATTTCTAGCGCTAAGTACCTGGTGATTACAGGCAATATCTTTGAAATTATGTCGTAACTTTAGGGTCACCTTAGGGTGGTCATTTCTTTCTTCAGCTTACGTTGAA
>NBZA01003686.1:30320-48917 GCA_003054995.1 Aleochara bilineata
GCTGTAAATGAATGTGAAACCATAATGAGGGTTGGTTACGTTTTCAAACTTATTACAGCGCCGAATGCTGACTGAATGTTAAATTGAAACGCTTTTCATTCGTTTTGCGTTTTCGGGTTTGAAATGAGCCTAATTTCGAATTGAAATTGAGTAAGAATAAAATATATTATATAATATACTTGAAAGGAAGGCGCTATGCGGTGGCACAAAAGAATTGTTTCCGTGGAGGAATGTTGTACTGAAACGTGCATTTGATTGAACTCAATTTACGTCGATTTAAATTTGCTTCAATTAAACGCCAGGCGGGTAAAGAATGAAAGAATTTAATTACAACCCACTTAGAACCCTTTCAACGTGTAGTTAAATATTTCGAATAATTGCAAGCGCACTGATCGTGAGATTAATTTAATTCTCAAGTATGCGAAACTTCCACGCATGATTCACTCTTCCAGGCTCTTTGTGTCTGCGATTGATCAGCCACTTCACGTACGTACGCATCTGTTAATGCACCCTTCGAATAGGAATGCACTTGCTCTTGAATGCCAGGCGAATTTCCGATAAAATCAGTGCAAAACCGAAAACAGATTGGCAGTGGAGGCGCACATATGTGCGCTAAGCGCCTCGCCGACAATCAAATCCTCATTTGGCACCGCATGGTGCGTAAAAATCCTCAAGGATGAACGGACAAATCCGCGCGGAGCAAAACATCAGAACATCAGGAACCAGAGGGGTCTGGTTCTGGGCCTTGCTCTGATCTGTTCTGTTCTGCATAAGTGAGTAGTGTGTGCATCCAGCGGATGTGAATCGCAAACAAGCGAATTGTTTCCCAATTGTACAATAATACAATTCATCTGTGTATATCTTCCTAGCCCTAGTTCTAGTCCTATTCCTCGTCTAATCGTTTGTGAATTCTGAAATCATTCACATATGTAATAATACCAAGTGTTTTCAACCCGATTTTCCTAAGAAAATGTAGCTTTTTAGCAACACTCAGGTTGATGTTGAATTAGCAAGATATGGTTGAGTTGTTGTTGTTCCTGCAACCCTTCAAAGCAAACGCAGAGAGACTTTCGAGCCGGCCAGGGCTTCGCGAATGGTTATTTTCCAATTAGTGGCTTTCGGCTTTACGCCACTTTGGGCACTTTGTAATAAACACATTCGAAACAGACGGATGATTCGATACGTAAGCCCCCATGCGCCATTCATTCACTCTGGTCTAATCGCCAGTAAAACATTACACAACGTAGGCAACCAACTTTGCTGCCTGCTCGCGCACTGATAACGCCGCATTTGTTTATGTCCATTATGGATAAGCCAAATTGCCCATTAACTCTTCACCTTGCTTGTGGGGTGTTATCTGCGTTGTTTGCTTTCATTTTTATTCAATTTAATTGCTTATCAAAACTTAAATTTAAGCCGTGCTTTCACAGGCACAATGAGCTTACAGTAAGGACCAGTACCAGATGTAAAGGAAAGGCAATAGGTAGCACCTTGTTGCTAATAAGTTGTAAGAGCCTCGAATCCTAAATGCTTTTCCATGTTGTCGCGCGTCTTAGGCTTCCTTCCACCCTTTAAGCGGCAGTTACAATAGCATCAACTTTACTCCACTAACCCTGCTACTGAGTGGTTACTTAAACATAAATAATTTAAATTTAAATTGAGATTTGAGCATGAAATTTATTCCATGAGAAACCTACAGAATTAATTTAGTTATATTGTACTCCTAGTTCATTAAATTAAATAAATTGAACACAGACGCTTTCTCATCCATCTATTCTGTCGTACATTTGCATACATATGCCTGGATGTATAATTGTGGATGGCCTCCAGCGAGAAAAGTCTCATAACAATATATTATTGTACAATTAAAGCCCAGAGACACGTGTCGCGTTGTCATTTCGGCCACGTGTGTCAGCTTTGCGCACCACCCACCCTCGAATTAAATGATACGTGCATATGCACATTACATTAGGGCTTCAAACTATAGAGCTATACGGGTAGCCACCCTTTTTCATTAAACTGGACGGCTATGCAGTTAAATGAATCGCTTTGTAAGATCTGGGAGATATGCTTGCGCTTGAGAATCATGATAAGTGTAAAAACTGTTTTGTGAAAGGCTCATCAATCACTTTTATTAATTGTACTTGCTGCCTAAATGAGTGCCATTTGTTAATTACTCATTAAGTTTAATACGGCTGTAGTTTATGTCGCTCTAGCTCCAATTCCAGTTTAATTAAAATTATGTACATACTTGGATATGTGACTGACAATGATTTACACTTATTGTGGATATTAATAGAAGTTTTGACCCCATGGCTTTTATGATGAACTTACCAGACATTTTGTCACGCCTACGCACTTATTATGCTTAATTTTACCAGAGATACGGGTTGCCTACTGCTACAAGTTGAAAATAACCTCATTTTTGTTGAGTGACGTGTTGCCTACACAAAAGTCGCCAATATAATAAGATTTTAATGATTTTTACAGCATCCTGCATCTGTCCGGTGACTGGTTTGTTCGTTAACTTTACAAGCAGTATGTATTGCGTTACCGTTCGATATTCATCACTCGCTAAATTTCGCAATTTCGTTCCCGTCACTTCAAACTTATAGCTTTCGCTTCTGCATTCGGCAAACAAGAAACACAAGACACGAAAACTAAAGAAGAGAAATGAGCGTTGAATAGAAACCGAAAAAGCGGCCTGGGCAGCCCTTTAGGGCGCGAATTATTTTAATAATAATGTGATAATAATGCCAAGGTGGAGTGGGCTCTCACCTGGTGGAACAATGCATGCGAGTGAAGTAATGTTAAAGAGATGAGCGTGTCCAACGCGTCGAAATTTTCGCCAAATGCAAACGAGCCTGCCTTGTCTGTCTGCTTGCATTCGGGGCAACACAAGACCCAGAAATACAATGGAACATATCAGCCTGTCGAACCTCAGTATCTGTTGACGAAGGTTCAATGATGCAATGCCTCTTCACATCGCACATCGCATCGCCCTGAAAAGTTTTGCATGAATAAATTTTGTATCTCGATTGGCTTTTTAATTAAAAAGAAAGAAATACACATCTAGGTAGAGGTTGAAGTTTTCTTTGTATTATTACGAGTATATTGTTACAGTAAGTACGCTAGTATTATTCATACAACCCTTCTTCATTCTTTATCAATACTCGTATTGTGCTTTTCCCTCTCTCAATATCTATTTATTTGCATAGAAACCAGGAACTTCAGCATCACACTAGCGACGGAAACACTTTGTATGCCAGCAGCTGCTCATCTTCTTGGTATACAAACACGCCGAGCAGAAGAAGCGCAGAGAAGAGTGGCTTCAGTGCTGATGGCTCAATAGGGGCCCATCCACGTACACGCATTCCGTGCGGAATAGGCTTTTCCGAAGAGAAGAGTCTGCGTCGATGGGCAAAGCCATAAATTATGAAAAGTGACAGCCGAATGTGCCGTTTCGCAGAGACTTGATGAGTCATCTTAGTTGCCCATCGACGTACGCTCATTCCTCTGGCGTACGCTGGTACAATTTATTTACTAATTGTTTCATTTATCAACTTATTTGGTTATTATGTATTATGTAATGCTATATAGATGATGGTTGATCGAAGGGGGATTGTGCTTTCCTTTGCTTTGCTTGGCTTTGGTTTGCAAACTCCTACATTCAATGCCACATGCCATAGAGACTCTCTCGTCCTGTTGTTGCTCGATGCCATGCTTTGTCGTCTTGTTTTCATAGACGTGCCACAATAATGCACGCAAAAGGCTTGCATATCCTGCAGAAGTTTGATTTTACAGATGGTTAAATATTAAAAATATCTAAAAGCCTTCCAATAAAGGGAAAATTAACGAAGAAGAGTAGACTTTTACTTAGAGCGAAAGCCGTGTGAAAATTTAATGAAAATTCAGGTGTTTCAGGCTGCTGTTTGTGATGTTTTTTTTGTCTACTAGCGCACCACTCGTTTGTGGTTTGTGCTTGCGCTGGAAGTTTGAAAGTTTCCAAAGTCGAATTGAAAGCCAAGACTAAGTCATGACCAAGAACAAGAACAAGACCAAGAGCAAGAGCAAGCTACTGGAAAAACTTAACCGGTGGAAAATGAAACAAAACAAAACAATGCAAGTCAGTTCCGTTCTTAGAAGGTAGAACCCTAGAAGTCTTGTTATAAACTACAGTTTGACGTCTAACGATAAGTTGCAGTTCTGATGGACAAGTATTGAAGATCTATCAGCAAAAAGCAGCAAGAAGGAAAGGAAGGAAGTGGAGTAGAAGTAAGCAAGTGCAAGTTCCTTTTGAGTTGGCAGCAAAATAAAGTTAATAATTCAATGCCGTCTATAAAGAGACGTCCATAATGCCATTTTATGAATGGCGAGCGCGGCCCAGACGCTTCATTACGTATTAATGTGCCGTTTACTCATTGCTGACTTATTTTCCATTTGATATTTTTTGCCGTTGGCTCGGAAATTAAACGGACAGCCAAGCAGCATTTAAATTTTTATTAGTAGGTATGTTTATTGCATCCGAGGAAGCCGTACTGGACGATAAGACGTTACGTCTATAAGGAGTTCAATTAGAAGTGCAATTTCGCCTGGAGAGTGTTCATATATTTTTAATCAAGCTGAAAATTATATGAGTTGCGCAAGTTTTACGGTTTGTAAGTGCAACGTTTGAGAATTTTTGCCCAAGGACCAATCAGCAGTGTTGCTAAGATGGATTGCGTACGAAGTGAGCATAAATTCGGCAAATGGACGACTTCCATCTTTGCGTCGCGTTCATACGTTATGCGTTCATTGTTTCGGCGGCGATTTACAACATTCATAAACGCGTTCGCAGCCTGAGTACACGCCTGAGTGTAACTCATTCCTTCTTATTTCGTACTCCGGCTTGGCTGGTCTTCGCGTCTTCTAATGTACGCATCACATCACGTATGCCTGGCGAAACTTTCGCACGGAAACGACACAAACGCGTAAATATGTCGAGCACATCGCATTGTCTGCAAGCAGAAGAAAGTTATGTGTTACCTAGCGTACAAAATATGAATTCCACCTATAAACCAAACCACCACCACGAGAACGCAAGGAAAAAATAAGACACAATGCGGCAATAAACATAAGTGAACGCTCAATTTATGCACAAAAAATTCAAGGATTTGGTAAATCGTGAGTGATTTTGTTCAGAAACGGAAAGAGCAAACAATAAATCATCTTGAAAATTAGTTTCTCAATGTAACTGATAAAGAATTTCTTGCTTTGTTATGTATGAAATTTAAATTATAGTATTGTGTGTTGCCTACATTTGAATAAGAATACCCTTTGAGTGATGTATCAATCTCAACAAGTTAAAAACTTAATTATCATATTCTTCCTCTGTCACTTTTGTTACACATTGAGACAGGTAAAAACAGTCAAAAGAATAAGATATTGAGACACGACAAGCCGTCAAAATATAATGTGACAATGAAACATCTCTGAAATGAAAAAAGCTATCAGTTTATCATTTCTATTATGCACTTTCTTATCTTAATTTTATTTCCTTTCTATTATAAAAACGTAGGTACTTAGATCTAGACAACCACACAACCACACAGCAACCTAAAGAAGCAAAAGAAAGTTGAGTTTCTTTATCAGTTCAGCGTGGACAAAAAACACGAGAATAGAATGCAACTGATACTCGGAGCGAGGTGATTCCGATTGTCATTGTCATGGTGATGATGATCGCCCTTTTGGCCCTTCTTAAGTGCTCAAAAGCTGTGTCAGTGTAGCCAAAAGGGTTCACTTTTATATCTCACTTATATCTCCGACGCGTTTCAAGTAAAAGTAAGCCAAAAAGCAAACACAAGAGCAAAAGAAACCTTTAAGCACTTGACGAGTAAAAAGAAAAGAAAAGAAACTTGCTTTTGCGTTAAGTGCGCACCTGCTTCGTGCATTAATTAGTCCTTAATTTAATTAAGTAAATATCAACTTAATTAAGACTGCGTTTGCATATTTTATTAATACTAAAGTACTTTATTTAATTTAAATAGCTGTCAAAAATTCTCTGCAAAAATTAATAATTAATAAGATTCTATTTCTGAAAGAGCAAGTGTCACTTTACGAAGTATTCTTATAATTCAGCAAAATTAATGAAATTATAATGGTCTACAAGGTTTATCCCTGCCGCCCGGAAAGCTTAGAAAAAAGTTTCCCCTTTCTTGGGAGGATCGCAAGCACAAGCGCAAAGACGATGTAAAGTGTTTTGGCATTACATGCCATTGTGCCCTTCTGCTCCCTGGCTAACAACGCGTTGTTAATGTTAATTTCAGTCGTTCAGGCTGTCGCCCGACTTCTTTAGGAGGGATACTTATAATCAAGTAATTTCAGGAATCTTATGTCGGCCTCACTCGAAAACGCCTTAAGGTGAAATCTGTTCACTTCTGCTTTTTATACCTGTGCTTTCTTTATTAATTTTTTTCTTATTTTTAGCAAGACGATATCAATTGTCCTTGATATTTATGAACATCTAATTAAAAAGTTTCTAATTAATTAAGAATTTATATAAAACCTAAATTATTGAGTTTTAATAACTTATTGACAGTATTTACATAAGTAATTGATAATTAAATAAAAAAATATAAAATCTAAGTTCAAGTAAAATAATTAGAAAGCACTGTAGACTTATTAAGACTTCCTTTGTCTGGAGAAATGGTTAAGTATAAGAAGAACTGAAGCTTTATCTTAAACGTGCGCCCCCTAAAAAATAAAAAGCAAACAGGGAAACTTCATAATTATCATATGAATAATGGATAAGATCATTACCGACTTTATGTTTATTTAATGTTTGGCGGCGGCAGTCGAGGGCGGCGTTCAACTTTGCGACGAGCATTCCTCTGAGAAGTGGGTAATATATTTATAGTAAAATCTTCTACCAACTTGAATTCATGAAAACCTAATGCATTTTCCATCGAACGGTGCGGTATCAGAAAATAAAATTATTTTAAGAGAAAAGTTCAACAACAAACACCAAACAACCTGCATTAGAATAATTACAAAACACACGTCGAATTAGGAGTCCAAAGCCAAATCCAAACCCAAATCCAAATTCAACCTCAAAGTTGGAATTAAATGCAAACTCGTGAAAAACAACACGGTCAAAGCTGACAAGAGAAAATGATAATTCCACGTGCCGGAGAAGAAAAGTTCATAATTCCATTACCACACAATGGAGGTATTTGTTTAAAGGGTGCTAAGCATGCGCATGAGAGAACTAACATTACAGCTCGGCGATGAATTTTGCTCTTGTTTTTGTTGCACAAAAATACTAAACACGCGCTGTCATTCTCGAAATAATTCATAATGCCTAGCTCGCAACCTACCTGGCCAGTGGCGGCAGCGGCAGTTTGTTACATGCTTGGCTTGGCATTCACACAGCACTCTTCTTCACATGCGAATAATCCGCATACATTTTAGCGACGGCTGGGCTGCAAAATGCCAGAGCGTTAAATATTCGCACTTAGCATTTGCCGCTCCCGAGCGCTAATTCACTCCTAATGCATGCCGCCAACGCCGCCGCCACAGCCGCCTAAACTATCCTCATGTTGTTGCGCTTTTCAACATGTGTCCTTATAATCGTTGGCGAGAGTTAGGTGTGAGCTTCCTCCACGTCCCCACAATGCATTCTTCCTACTTGTATCCTACCTTAAACGTCACCCAACTATGCAAAGTGCTTGCAGGATAAACATATTATATTAATATTAGCAAATTTCTACAAAACTGTATATTTATAACAAAAACAAGTTGCTTATTAATATTTTATTTAATTACTTTGAGTCATGAGAACAAGGATTTGACGTTTATTAAGAATATGCATACCTGTGCATTGTTGTTCTTGAAAGGAGAAGCATTCAGAACATGCCAGATGATGCCAAACCTCTTGTTTTTGGTTCTGAGCAGCGAGGAGCAGTCTCGTCCTTTACCGGTTATTCCAACATTGCATAACATAACGTCGGTGTCTGTAAATCATGTAGTTGAAACTTCATCTACACCCAGAACTATAGCCCGCTTGTCTGCCAACCTCCTGCCTCCTGCCTCATGCCTGCCGCCTCCAATGTATTCGTCTACCTGTAGTGGAAATACTTGCAGGATTTATGAAGGAAATTACATGATAAATTTGCTGCTTTCCTAAATATTAGAACAATAACCTAGCCTCTACAATAATTGCGCACCTTTAAGATAATAAATTAATAAATTATAGCCTTTTAGGTGTGTTTAGTACCATTTTATATTAGATTCCTGGAAAATATTATATTTTCCACGGAAATACCAAGCATTATAGTTTAATTTCGCTTTAATTTCAAGAAAGCCATTCATGTCACTGACATGCCATGCCAGTCTGGAACGAAGCTTTCATTGGAAAGCCATAACTTTGAGGAATAAGTCATGAGAGCGAGCTTAGTACAGCAAGCAAGGATTATTTATCCCATTATAAACACAATCACTATTTGATATTGCACGCCGCGCCGGTGTCTCGGTACCATAAAAATCGCATTGCATCGGAGTGTAATGGCAAATAAAATCCATAATCGTTTTGTTTTACATTTGATCTTTGATTCGCTGTAGTGCACTTGCACTTGTGCTTGCTCTTGCATTTCAGAGACGCGCGTCTTATTGCAATCGAATTTATTGAATTCCACGCAAAGTACGAGTCGTAGTAAGCATCGAATTAAATGATTTCTATGCGCGAATGATTGCAGATTTTAATGAGACAATAAACACAATAAATGCCAATATTATAGTGTTTTCCACATTTTTCCGACGCGTCCCAACACAAATTGCTAAATAATGCAGAATGAAGTCAAACAGAGCTGTAAAACCATGAGATCGTCGCTCGGTCGGAGATTTTTATAGATTTTTTATGAGTCATTATTAGTTTTCAACTGCGATATTAGTTTCCTACTTTATTTAAGTTGCGCTCTACTATCAACGAAATGATAAACAACCGGAGTCATCATTGGGTTGGTTTTTTACCTCCTGAGGTGAGCTGAAAATTGAAAACTGAGGGAAATCTGTCTTGCGTGACTAGTCTATATAGTGAAATACATGGTGAAATATGAAAATATTGTAGGATCCAGCTGCTGCTGCTGATGGTGCCCTAGTTTAGATTTCTTCCTCCTTGCTTTCCTTTTTCCGCCTTTCCGCATGTACGAACCGCACGTCAACCGATTGCACGTTGTCTAAGGTAAGCCATGCTTGCTTGCTTGCTTGGCTCCTTAGGCAAGTGCAGAATGTCGGTCATGTCGTGTTGTTGCAGCTGATGTTGCGTTGTTGAATATTGGCTGGCATGCTACATCTTCGTCGAGCGGAAGAATGAACGGTGAAGGCGTATGAGCGAGCGGCTGACAGGCAAGCGATAATCAATCATGTTCTCCAATTAAAATCTTCCAGCGTGTCAGCCAGCCGAAGAACTTGCATAAATGTGTACATGCATGCGCTAAACGCGATGGCTTTCTGCACACATTATACATCCCATAATCAATTACGAAACTGTCGACTGTAAAAACGGTTTTAAAAATGTTTTAATAAATAATTCCGGTCGCTGCACAATGAGTGTTAAAATTTCTTTATCACGGTGCACATTCCATCAGTTATTTTCAGTAAGTAATTAGTTAATTAAAATCCACAAACAAACAAAACAAAAACAATTTTGGGGTTGATTTTTAACGGTAGGTACATGTTGAAAAGTTTCTTCATTTCCATTGACATGTCGTTCTCAAAGAGTTAAAATCGATGTGCTTGTCAAAATTTTCAGATTAATGACTGTGTATGAACTTTAAATTTGAAAAGTTAATTTTAATTTCAATTTCAATTTGTTTTGCTACGATTGGATTATTTTTATGTATCGTGTTGCAATATAATTTTAAGTAATCCAGAGAGGCTGCAGTCTGGAGTCTCGATGATCAATAATATCTAGTAATCTGGTGAGCAATCAACATGAGTAAATACCAAGTTGCAAACTCAATTTTTCCATCAGAAACTTAATCAAACTTGTTAGAACTTTACGAGTTACTCACGTTGACTAAAAGTATATAGACTAATAACAAAATTAACAAGAAGTAGCAACAATATTCTGCTTTGTATAAATATTGCAAAACTTTTATAAAAATATATTTGCATGTGACTTTAAAGTTAGGTAAGTAAGTCACAAATATTGCATTATTCTAGGTGTGTGAAAAGAACTTTCATTGCAATTTCATTTCATTTTACTTAGAATTTCCTTATTTCCCTAAAAGTGTAAATATTTCCATGACTAAACAAAGAATCCTGTGAATAAGATGCAAAACAAGGAAAGCTTTCCGCTTTTTCAGACGGAGCAGCATTGGATTTTCATTTTCAAAGATTACATTCCGCGCAAATATTGCACCTTGGGGGCGGCAGCCTCACATACCCAGCAACCTACATCCGCACCCCGACCACGTCAATGCAACCCAGCTCCAAGGCGAAGATGGAGCACGCAGTGTGTGGCGCGTTCGTGCTCCTTCTGCGTGGAATACACAACGAGGGCAACTAGTTTAAGCTATAGATGCATACGGCGTTTTCTTGTTTTTCCGTAACACGGTTGCGCTGCGCAAATGAATCTTTTGTTCCACATTGTGTTCTCTTGTTGGGGATTTCGCCTTCTAATTCGCATCGCAAAAGCGCAAAGCGCGCACCAGCAGGAGTTTAAACATTTCATTTGTATGTTCCCAATGTGCACATTCCTTTGAATTTGGAAATTTCTGAAGTGCGATTATTTTTAAAAGCAATCTGAAGAGCGCGTACAATTACAAGCCGAGCGAGTGCACGAGGGTGAAATGTGGCGCATTGTCCTGCAGCGCAAATGAAAAGCGTTCAGCCAAGAACGAAGAAACGTAAAGAACAAGAAGAACAATTGTACCCCAAAGGGTACCATACTCTCTACTCTACTCTGCTCGACTTCGCTCTGCTTTACTTTCCTCTCGGCGAAATCAATGCGAATAACATTTTAATCCTTGAACACAGATCTTAATCCTTCGTTTCCTGTTTTATTTCCCTTGAAATATCAAATTGCAAAAACACACTTTCTTTTTGAAAAAAAAAATGAAATTCTGTCGTTCGTGTGCAATGTACGTGAAAGAAGGATTAGGTTCTACTCCTTCGTTTCGTCTTCACTTTGCCAACACTCTCGTGCCTGTGAATAGTAAAACGAGCTTTACCTTCCCCAGCAGCTCTTTAAACTTCTTATAGTTTTCATTTGTTTGCTGAGAGCAAGACAGGATTTGCCAAATACCCGGCTGGTCGTAAAGCGAAAAAAACGAATGAAGGAATAAACCTTCAGGGCGTAATGACACATGACGTGCAAGTGACACCGACTGGAGAGCAGAGCAGAGCAGAGGCAGCAGCCGAAAAGCGTCGTCCTTGATGCGACGCGCGTTTTACGCCCGAAAGGATCACGTTTTAAACACTTAGACTTGCCTTCCACACTTCACTCTGCAACTACCACTACTCTTGCGCTGCATTCAGGCACTTAGTAAGCGCGAGTACACAAAGGCTGATGGATGATTTAGCACGCTGGGAATTTAAACTCGGGCCAAAGGACATTGTCCTGAATTGTGTCTTGTCTTTCACTTCATGCTCTTGTAAAATTATCACCATGAATTCTATTCTGGGGTGCATTTGATTATAGTTCAATTGAACATTTTCGTAGTTTATCTTCAGGGAAGTTGTTTAAGGAATCAGATTACAAATCAGACAAAGTTCTCCAAAGCTTGACCCCTTTGTGTTTATGTTTCCTATAGAAACAGTTAAGAAATAAGAACTTTTTACAATTGTAATTGTTATGCAAATAAGAATGCATATAGTTGACCACCTGTCTTCTTAACTGCATTGAAAATTTTTTTCCTCGTACATGCGTCAGTTTTGTCTTCATGAAACGTCTTCAAAGTGACGGTATTATTTACATTTTCATTTGCATTCAAAGTACTTGCCACATATAAGTAAGTGGGTGCTGTTTTTCCTTACAGGAATCAGCATGAGAATAGAACCAGCATGCACTTAAATTGTAAATTTAATTTCTTTATTCTTTTTCCTATTATTTAGTTTTTTTGCACAAGTATTGCAACCAAAATTCATTAATTATAGTCGTTGTCAGTTATTTATAAATTTGCAAGACAATTTCCTTTACAAATGTTTCCGGTTTTTCAGCGCACAACGCAACGTGGCTTAATCTTTCAGTGTTTTGGTAGATTAATCGCCGTTTAGGAAATTAAAAGACGCCGAAAGTAATGGAAAGATTGAATCTCAACGGGCTATTTGTTATGCCAACATGTCATCGCTGCTGGCTGCTTGCTTGCTACCAGGAAAAAGTGTTCAAAAGTTTACTTTGCTGAGTTTTTTCTTCGTTGTTGTTGCTCTGCTTTGTACTATAAATAAGAATTGTGTTTTTGTACGCGGCTAAATAAAGAAAACCTACGCAAAAAAGAATACCTAAAGCGCAAACGCTAAAGTTAAACCGAAGAAAAATGAGCCTTGCAGGAGCACCGGAAAAGTCTTTTAATTAATTTATGCGTTGATTATTTCGCCGCATGAGAGCTATTTGTACATTCATTGATTACACTACTATTTTAAAAGTTATACATTAATAAATTATTAATTAATTTGAATTTATTAGTGAAATAAATTATTGTAGAAAAATTGCGTGGGTGTTCTTCCTCGTATAATGTAAAAAAATTGGCTTAGAAGCGCTCATACATCAACGCGCCTCCCAAACTCATAATTTATTCATGGGATCAGGTCATTACTAAACATTGCATGTTTTTTTCGTATATTTGCGTTCTTTTGCTCTAGTTTCTTTGATCTTTCAAGTCCTGACCCGGATTTTTTTCTAAAAACTTATTGAACTTGCTTGAAATATATATCAGATTCTTGCATTTCAACATCTTGGTATGAAAGATGCATTAAAGGCAAGGTAATAGGTCGACTAATATCGATAAATTAACAGCTAAGACTAACAGCACCGCAAGTCATCGGAGAAACCGGGAAAGGAGGCGAAACGTAGGTGTTCGTAATGGACGCCCGATACGAGTGCGCGATATAAATAAAGAATGGTAATTGTATTTCATTCCGAATGCCATCAACTGCTTCTCCTCGTCTTGCTTGCGTGCATGCAACACGCGACTTATCAAGACTGAGTGCCCAGAGAAGAGATGAGAGCTGCGCAGCGCTCACAAATTGAATGCCACATATGTTATAACAATTTCACGTTAACGCCGACGTGATGAGCGCCTCAAGGGTGTAATTAATTACATTTACCTCAAGCGCTTCTAAAAAGAACAGAACGTACTTTAATTATTTTCAAATCAAAATCACAAAAACTATTAAACAACTGAAATTCTTGTTGAAAGATTTTAAACTTTTGAAACTGACTAAAAACTAAATTATGCGGCAGTTGCAAAAAGTGATCACGTGGAGGAATATCCATTAGTGGAAAAGGGGCACAATTAAAGCGCGCCGGTAATTAATCTCGCCACAGGGGTGTTCGAGACGATGACGGGGGGCCCTCTTGGCGCATAACTATCGACATTAATTTCTGATCTGTCTGATCTATGGCAGTGCCTTGTGGTCTTGCCTTCAGCGCGAACAACCTGTACAATTTGCCTTTCATGTATTCTCCGATTCTTCGTGTTCATGCTCTCCATCTCCAACCAGTAACAATTTATGACTTGAATTCAAGACAGTTACATATTTTTAATTCACCAACAAAAACAACCAAAAATTACGCTGTATGTCCTATTATATCACGCACAAAGCTACCAAATGTTTAATCAGGCATTTCATAATCAATTTCTAATTAATTATTCCTTTGTAACTCATTGATTGTAAACTCTTTTATGCAAAATTACTACATATTATAATATAATATTCCATTAATTTAAAAACTTGTTTACTAAATCAGAAACTCAACACAATCAACTAATAATAAGTGCAATTGTTATTATAAATTTAATTACATTCATATTTTAATATAAATTGAAATAAACAAAATGCTACCCATAATTAGCTCTCAAATTGCAAATAAATTAAAAATAGAAGCTTTAATACTATTCATGGCTGACGAGAGTGGGTGCAAATATTCGGAATCGACCAGGAAAGCGTGAATATCGCAACTGTTAATGTTAATGTTAATGGCGTATTCGTTCATTCGCCGCATGCGCTTGCCTTTAATGCATTGCTTTTGGGCCTGGTTGCTCAGCATCACATCGCTTTGGAGTCGTAATTCTTGCAAAATATCCCATACGGAATAAATTTTTGCCCATGCCCATGGCTAGCGAGCATGCACGTTCGTACATGTGAAACAAGACATTGCATGGGCGTACCGCAAAATGCAAATTAGCGCGCACAATTTATTATTGTCTGATGCATTATTGACTCGCTCACGAAGCCAAATAACCGCTTGGTTGCTAATAAAGCAATAAACCAAGCAAAAATCGTTGTTTCTTCATCCAATAATTAAAAATCTACAGTTTTGTAAGCATTTGCCTTGTTGAATTGCATTAATTTATTATTTGTTGTAAGGGATTCTTTGTTCTGCCTAGAGTAAAACAACTTTTAGTCATACGCGTATCATTTACGAGCGAAAATTTCAATGGAAAGCCAGCATGTTACATGCATGTACCTATGATACATGAAGAAGAACAACATAAACCATTCGCGAAAGAACAAGGAAACATTATTAGTGAGCATATCGCTGTGCTATTGAAAAAGCATGGCATGCATATATGAATATTATATTAATGTACACATTATATTGCATTGCGTTGCGTATGTACCTGCCTAATGAAATGCATGTTCGACTGCAAGTGCAAGTACAAGACGCACTCTAACAAACTGCAATGTACTTGAGGATGAATAAGAAGAAATAGATGCGAGTAACAGCGTGCGCGAAACGAATCCAGTCAAAGAAAAGCGAACAAAACGCTAGAATGTGCGTTGTCTGGCTCGGAAATGTTCGACATGAAAGACATGCATTGCGTTGCTATTAATTATTGTTTGGTGACTGCGACGCGCGTCCACCTGCGGATCCATCAACGGGCGGTCTGCGATGAACAAGAAGAATGCATATTTAATATTTCAACAACACGACGACGTCCACAGTGATTTTCAACTTTGCTTCTCTGGAATTAATAAAATGAAATGAAATGGAATAAAATAAACGATGGAATGTATTTGAAGTAATTAATTAATTACTTAGCAAGTACAATCCTCTCGTGTTCCCGTCGGGCTCTTTCTCATCATCGGGTTGTTGAAATCCCCAGAGGCAACCCGGGCAAAAATCACCGCAGCGCAAGCCGCGCGTTGCGGGTGATTGATGAAGATTGAGTCGTTGCGCCCCTGACGTTACATATTTTTCGAATTTCTTCTCCTCTGCGGCCGCGAAGGTGAGTCGCGCCAGGGAGTCGACGAAAAGTTATAAAAATAAACAATGACTGAAGCAGTCGCACAGAAATGACGCTTGGTTTCCGACTGACTGCAGAGTCTCCGTGGAGACATTAGTGGTGATCGACGTGAATGTGCATTCATTTTCCAAGCCATCTACAGCAGGCGGTGACGAAATATTCCAAACTCAGAGTTGACGAGACCTGAGGAAAAATGTCTTTCTAAAAGCAATCAATTAAACTATTTCCATTCAATTCTGTATCTTGGAAGTAATTAACATTTTTGAGGACTTGTCTTACACAAGTTTTATCGAATTCCAAGCTATTATAACGGTTTTCTAAGATGTCACCTTCAAGAATTGACACTCAACTTAATCAAAGTACATGTATGACAAAACATAAGATATTATAACTTAATTTAAACTTTAAACTGCGTAGGTGTCTTGTTTTGTCATCTTATTGTTTAATTCATGAAGTTTTTGTTCTTTTACATCTAGAAACCCCGGTAAAAAACACTAAAAATCATCAACTTAAATTAAGTTATTGATTGGTTTGTTGATTAATTTAGTATTTATGTTAATTACTTGACTAATAGGATAGTAAATACCTTCAAACAGTCTAAGAATTTAGTTAATAACATTTCTCTATGTAAGGTCATTTATTTAAATGATTTTATATTAGTAAATGTCATAATTAATTAAAGACTTAATTAATTGCAGTACACCAAGCCCAAACGACATTCACATATCATACTAACACTATAGAGAAGCATCTTACTCACTGAAATCGCTATGAATATGTAAGTAAATGTACAAAGTTTGAACTTAAACTTTTATTTGTCCCATTTTATCGCTCATATAATATAACCCGGCAAAAACTTCCATTAAAAGCACTTTAACTCATCAAGTCTTGGACGCTTTTTTAAAATTTAATCAAGTGAAATGACGAATGGCGCAGAGCAACTTTTAAAAACCCATTTGGATATTCATTAACATACAAAATTAATCACCAGTCGTATGAATATTGAAATAAAAATGCACTTAGTGTGTCACACACGCCAAACGCCCGGTGATAAATCATACAAATAATACGGCACTCTTAAAAATTATCTAATTTGTAGTTCGTAGCGCGCCTAGAACACAGCCAAAAATAATATTCATGTGGATGAGACAAGTGTGTCTGGCCTGCAGGCCAAGCTCATTGAAATGCATAGAAATGAATTACATATAAACATGTGCGTTTCACATGTTTTATTATTAGTTCTGTTATGCGCTCTCTTCATATGTGAATGCTCACGAACAAGTGAGTGGACACTCAGCGAGTGCGAAAGAAAAAAATCTATTAGTCATGTTACACTTTAAAGTTTATTAGGTTCGCAGCGAAACGCGCCTGCATCAAGATAAAAGCACTTCTAAATGATTTATAACTCCGCCGTGCATTTCTCCTTACGGCAATGCAGTGCAGTGCAGAGCAAAGCAATGCGTTTGTCTCTTCGATTTTCTCTCGGCTTTGCGTGGTCCTCGTTGTTACACAACTTAATTGCTGTGTAGGTGTTTTTTCTATAACAAATGGATTAAGATAATGCGCGTTCCAGTGAATTATCCTTGGGATTGTTAATGGCCTTGCATAATTTCCTCATAAAAATTCAGTTTAAGTTTAACTTGAACATTATTTCTCTATGAATCTTCTTAAGAAACTAAACGATGTTCAGACATGTCTTATTACAAGGGAATTGATTAACACACGATTACTCGGCTTAATTCATCAAATTCTTCCTTATCATTGAAGCTTGTCTTATAAGACCACAGAGAACAAGGATATATTTGCATATAACATCATATTCTTAGTATTCTATTGAGGAAATTAATAATCTACATTGAACTTGCTCCTGGGGTCTTGAGCTTGAGATGCAGGTTCAGGTTCTTTTGAGCATGAGGTATTCAGATATTTGATCTGCAAGGCTGAGAACTTCCTAGCAGACAAGCTAAAGGTCGACGCGATGCTATTATTCAAAGAGTTCAGTTCTTCCACTTGATGCGGTTTTGCTGCTGAAGGAACGCGCGTATTGTTCAGGACTTATCACGATATCACAATGTTGGTGGCTGAGTCGTGCACCTCATAAATGTAATTTGATGCCCGTGATAGGCTACCGGTTGAGTTTCTTCAGATTCGCTGGATGCCCACCTCGAATGTCTCATTGTCTCTGCCAGTGGCGCGCCTGGTGTCGCCGAGACGTCTTCAGATCGTAACAGGAGATACGGCCGAGAGTGATGAGGGCATCCAGGCGATTGAAAGTGGGAATCATTCATTCACTCGATCTCCAGTCTTGTCCAGTCGCATGGCGAGCAGAGATTATACAATGTGTTTACAAGAAGTGCGATAAGACATGATCAATAATTATTGATAATGATCACTGCCACCCTGACGTGTGGTAAAGGAGTTAATAAATCATAAAAAATATGAATTATTTGAATAGTTTCCTGTCTAAAAGACTTCAAAACAATTTGTTATTTGCTTGCGACGAATTTAAAATTCTGGAAAATCTTTATGGCGAATATTTTAAAACTGTTTCCATTGTTAAAATCTGTGTGGTTTACACTTTCTTTTGGTACCAGTATCAACGCCATGTGAAACTAAAAGTTTCTTTGTAATATGGGGTTTGGAAATTTTAATGAAAAATCCAAATTCAAAGTCGAATATCTCGCATTCTATTGTGAATATTTTTAAAGTGTTTTCAGTTTTGTAATCTGCATGATCTGAACTTTCATTTGGTACTAATATTAATGCTGAACCAGACAAAGAATTTTTTGTAATATGAGGTTTTGCCCTATAAAGTGAGGTGGAATTTTGAGGAAAACTTCACCGTTAAAATCGAATATTTCGCGTCCTATGGCGAATATTGGGAAACTGTTTTCAGTTTAGTAATCTGCGTGATCTGAACTTTCATTTGGTACTAATATCAATGCTGAACTAGACAAAAAGTTTTTTTCTAATACGAGGTTTGGCATTAAAAAGTGAGGTTTAAAAATTCGTAAATTTTAAAGTCGAATATCTCGTGTTCTATGACGAATATTGGAAAACTAGTTTCAGTTTCATAATCTGCGTGATCTGAACTTTTATTTGGTACTAATATCAATGCTGAACCAAACAAAAATTTTTTTTTTGTAAT
>NBZA01003697.1:0-10949 GCA_003054995.1 Aleochara bilineata
GATAAAGCGTTGGAGATTCTTATTTCTTAACGATGTTGTCTACATTCAAATCGAGAAACAAGAAAATGCAAGGAGCTCTGGAATTCTAGAGCAAAAGTATTGCTGCTGCACAAGGCTGTGCATTTGGGTATTAGTATGAAGTTAAGCAAGAAATCAGTCATTCCTAGCAATGCCGAATTGAAATTCATGGGGATGTAACTAATTTAAGTCCTACATGTTACACGTAAATCAACAAACAAAGTCTGCTTTGAAGGCATATCGTAACGAATAGCACTGCAAAACTGTTTTGTGTTTTCCTCTTGTGCGAATATTAACCGTCAATGCAATGATGAACGTTTGGTTTGGACTTTCATATAAGCCACAAAGAAAATCGATTCTACTATCTAAAAATGTACATAAAATATATACTTCTATGGATAGCTCGACATGCTTAATGACCGATTGTAATATTCCATGTTCTACTTTTAGTTTGGGATTCAAACAAGTATAATAAAAATACAAACATGTTTTTATTGTATGCTCATTTTGTTTCTATGCTTTGTTGACGTGAAATGAAATGAAATACGAAGCTAAAAACAATTTGTATTCATTGATTTAAATGTGTAATCAACTTTTGTGATTGAGTCTGTCCAGACTCAAATGCACCATGAGTTGTGGAAAAGTGCGACTCGTGAATTGCTTCGCCAGCTAGAAGTATTCTAGGAATGTTGTCTTTATCACAGTAAGGTTGCGCTAATACCTTCGCCGTTGGCAATTGTCCAGCGTCACATTCATTCGTTGTATGGCCATAACTTCCCTTTGTATATGGATTTTTATACCAAGATGATCTTAAACTTTTCATTTAGACAGATGTAACGTTTCACTATGTTCAACTTACTTATAAGTTTTGCACGGATAAGGCACTGAGTCGTCTTTAAGAAACCTTCGCAATAAGTTAACGCATTGTCGTCCCGCAGTATCGCTATCTAACGCTTCCATTTGCTCAATGCCCAAGTGACTAACCCAACCGACCAGCATATTGGGCTGGTCCAACACGCAATCAAACCCACTTAAGTGTTTCAGCCACTGCTCATGTTCGTCAAGTGCGGATCTTCTGCGCCATATTAATTGATACCCCTTTTGATCCCACCATGGGTGATCAAATTCTAGGAATATTTTTCCCATTCCTCCAAACCCCATACTTTCAATGGTACTTTTCATGATGAAATCTTTCGGGAAGTCGAGCGATTTAAGCACACCCAGCGAACAAGTAAGTATTACGAACTCCGCATGTATTACTTCATCTTTATTCTCAGAGGTTTTCACTGTTATTTCTATTAAATTTTCGTTCATGTTTACTTTTGAAACTACGTTTCGGTATAGAATTTTATTATCCGGTATTTTACCGACCAATATTGCAACTAAACCCCCATATCCCCCCTTGATATTTATATGTCGTTGTCCGTCTTTGCCCAAACATGAATATCGTCCCCATTCCCTAGCTGACAACGTTTTTAAATCCGCACAGGAATTATCTATGAGTTGAAATCGCACGTGCCAATCGTAAAGTTCCTCAATGAGTAGTTTTTCTTCATCGCTATAATTACTATTCTGAACAAACTTTTGAAATTCGCTTTCTAGAAACGCTCCCACCGATTCGGGGTACTCCGAATGATAACCCACAAACTTTTCGCATTCTTCTAAGATCCTGCCGACCTCAAAATCAACGCGTTTCACTAGAAACTCATCAATGATAACGCCATCGTCCCGAATGTACAGGCCCAAGCCCTCATCGGATGTTTCCGCATGTATTAAGTCGTTTTCCGATAGGATTTTCCACAGGTCGTTGTCAACTCCGTGAAGCCACTGCGCTCCTAACTCTATAACACCACCGTTCACCTCCAACGTGTCTATGCGTCCACCAGCTCGATCTGATGCTTCGAGTATCAAAAAATCGTTTATATTGCCCTCAGATAATGTTAAAGCTGCCCCCAAACCAGCCATTCCAGCACCAATTATCACAACTTTATATTGTTTTGCCATAACTTTTATAATTCCTCTCATTTACTAGGTGCACCCAATAGCTAATAAAGCCAATTAATATTATTTGGTTTGCTATAACCTAACTTTTAAGTTTGTTTTGACTTGAATAATGGCCTTACAAACAAATTTAAAATGTTTTATAAGAAAACCTAACAAGTTTGCCCAATTATTGTTGCTTGTTTAGAAATAATTCATTCCGAGTAAATATTGAATAATCCTTATACTTCTATATCCTTATAAAAAAACTTACGCAGGAAACAAATAAAGTTTATAACCATTTACCAGCGTATGGTTGAGGACATAAGTAACGAGAACCAGTGATTGGAGATGAAATTAACCCCTTTTTCCGATTTTGTATAAAGATAAGACTTAGATAAATACTGCTCATAACTAACCTTTTAGAAGAATCCGAAGACCTTAGGAACGATGTTGCACTGTTCACATTCACTCGCGAGCACTTACACGTCTGTTTTTGAGTACCCCGAAACCCACAAAGAGTCTTCACGTACCGAAACTTTTGAAACACTTCGTTGGATTCTGAAAAACAAAAGATAAAATATCACTCAAAAGTCACAAATATTCTTAGTCTTATATAAATCTTATAGAGATTCCTATTCTAAACTTATTTTAATTGAAAAATGTTTGTCAGGTTAGGACACCTGCAAAATTAACTTCACTTAACTTCATCGTGTGTTGGAGAACTTACGATAATACAATACAAGATATTGATTCAAATTATTGTTCAATACTAATAAGACCTTTGTTGTAATATATGTAATATATTAATAATGTAATACTTACCAAAGATATGGTTTTCGTCGACTTTTAACATATAAAACAAGCCCATAACACAAAAAACTCCGTTCGCTTATCAGAAGAGAACAATTGAAAGTTATGAAATTACTACGCAGGCGCAGCGTGTATATAAAGTTGCATATATGTACATACTTAAAATAATAGTAAATTTGAATAATATACATCAGGGGTGGCGAACCTTTTTAGGTGCGCGTGCCAAAAACACCAAAAAATTGTTATTTTTACTGACTAAGGTGCCAATTTAAGTTAAAATAAGTATAAAGTATAATAATTAAGCAATAACAAGATTGGCTTGCGTGCCACAAAAATTTTCAAACGTGCCATGTCTGGCACGCGTGCCATAGGTTCGCCATCCCTGATATACATACTAGCAAGAAATTAAATTATTAATTAATATAATAAATACCTACTTTATTATTAATGAATTAAATTATTACTCATTTAATATTTAAGATTATTTTCATTTGTTTTAAATATATGATTATTTTCAACTCCAATAAAGTCTTCGTCGTCGTCGAAATTATCTACAAACTTATTTTTCTTGATCGAAGAATTTTTCGAACTCATCGAAAAGTTGTTACTGATGATATCGTCATGTTGCGCATTGAAATTTGGATTAATAAATTCAGTTGCTCTGCGATTTGCACCCGGAATATTTAACATCGCCGTAGGTCTTCTGGCTTCTGCATGCTCCAGACGATCCAACCTATTGCTTTGGCTAAAAATGAAGAAAATAGTATATTCATAATTCTAGACTTTCATTGTAAACCCAACTTTCTAATCTTCCACGTGAAGAATGCAATGAGTCCAAGTATAACTGCACCAGCAATTGCGGATACAGCAATTAATGCAATCTTATAAGTATCTTCCATTGACTCAGTAACTGCTTCTGATACAATTTGTCGTAGAGTGAGCGCAATAGTATTGAATGATTTCGATAAAGCTCGATTAAACAATAGTTCAGCCATTTTGCTGTAATTAAAACATTTGAAATCATATATAACACAAACATTATAAACTTTTTACTTTGTTATATCATCTTTGTTAATTCCTGCATTATCTTTGATAAAATACACTGTTGCTTCAGCGATTTCATTGGCAGTTGCGTCATCAGTCGGTACTTTTTCGACTTTCCACACTTTAGCATTATCACTCTCAAATCCAGCTTCCAGTAAAACATTCTCAATTTCATCCCGCTTATTCTCAACTTCTTCTTTTGTGTTATCGAACTGAATTTCAACCAGATGCTGATTCGAAATAACAAAAAGAATGACACTCATTGATGCTTCATATTTACCATCACTGGCAATGATATTAAAAGATATACTTCCACTCATATTATCAGTGAGTTTGAATTGCTTTACAAGAGCCTCATCTGCAATTTTAAAAGGGTCCGTACTGGCGCTTGGCAATCCCGTACCTAGCGCTTGGTAGGTGTCCCAATCAATTGAATAAGTCACTGTTGTACCATCATCATCTGGGTCATCTGCATGGACGTTTCTAATCTTATCATCCGGTTGATCGATAAGAATGGCTGTCTCCAAAGACTCTTCTTTAAATGTCGGTGGATGATTGTTAATGTCGTTCAAAGTTATTGCAACATTAAGTTTATTTCCCACTTCATCTCTATTTGGAAAATCTCGTGATTGGGACGCACGTAGAACCAAGGTAACTTTGTCGCCATTCAATGCCACCAAATCTAAATCTTTCATCACGGTGACTATTGGTTTTGTATTATCTTTAACTTCAAAGTGTTCTAATGATGGAGTTGCTTTCTCAATCTTATAATAAATTGGTAAATCTATGATGTCTGTATTGTATTTTGCTCTAGGAAGCTCAATATCTTCCTTGGACATTTCGTTAATTTGTCGAGATATTGTATTTGGTTCAAAGATTGGATCTGAATCTGAATCAAAGAAATTGATGGTCAACTCCAACGGCTCGGTCTTGGGTGTTGGCGGGTCTGCATCAACACTGTTTGCAGTTATTTTTATAATGTAAGTATTTGCATATAAATCATTGGGTATGTCTTTCAATTGCAAGTCCACACTGTTTTGGGTCACTCGTGCCAGAATAAAGTAGTCCACAGTCTCTCCAGAACCTGTGAGTTGACCTTTAACATGTTCCAAATCGTTAGAAATACAGTTACAGCTTAATATTCAGAATTATACTTTCAATCTTAAAGTCAATGGTATACTTTTCCCCTTGGCCATCAGTTGCTTCTATAGAATCTAAGGATGACCCTTCATACATTTTCAATTTTTTCTTGATATCTTGTTTCTTGCTTAGGACTATTTTGTTCTGGTAGTTTTTAATTTTGACTGCTTCAAAATTATATTTTTTAATCTGTAGTTTTACCTTTTGACTGTCAGGATTTGACATTGGTGGTGTACCCTTATCCTTTAACTAAAATATAGATTTTCATATGAAATATCAAAAATGTAAAAGAATAGAAGATTTCTTACATCAATTATCAAGTTGTAATCACCATAAAATCCTCGAAGAGATTGTTTTACAATAACAGCTACATTATTACGTGTGTCTGGTTGTAGTTCAAAATGCTCCTTAGTTAACATCGTTGCATCCTCTTGATTTTGTTTAATTTCATCATTTACTTGAACATCCTTTAAAGTGAAAACAATTTCGCCGTTGGTACCTTCATCCGGGTCAATTCCTTTAATATTTCCAATTTTCTCATCCTAAAAACAATATAATATATGAATTAGATAAGAAACAATCTATTTAGTTGTTACCTCATTAGTATTTTCCGTCACAGACTCACTGAGTTTGGTTTTGCTATCAAGCACAGGCGTGTGGTCATTTACATCTAATATTTTGATTTTGAGATCTGCAGTTGCAGTGTTTTGTTCCAACGCATGGTTCTGGCTGGGATTGTCAGTAACCATTAATTTCAAAGTATATTCCGGAATTTTTTCTCTGTCTGGTACAAATTCATCACCCTTTGGATTAAGAAACACTTCACATCCCAAACCATCTGATGTTGTTTGGGCTGAAAATGTATTTGCTTCTTCTCCGTTAATATTACACCTAAACTCCTTGTATTCCTCTAAAAAAAAGAATTATTTATAATAAAAGCTTAAAGATACATATAATTATTTTAATAATAATTACCATCACGATCTTCATCACTTATTGGAATCGTCCAAATATCAGACACTTTTTTATTTTCTTCAACTTCCATATCAGGAACTTTGCCAATTTTTGGAGTATGTTCATTTGTATCAACAATTTGTATGATCAATGGCTGCTCGTCTTTATGCAGGCCATCAGAAGCAATTACAGTAAGTTTAATGTCTGGTATGTTAGGGTCAGCTTCAATTTTCTTATCATCTTTAACGTACAATTCACCAATATCATTAATGCGTACCAAATCAGACTCGCCACCTTCATCAGCTTCAATACTAAACGTGATTTTATCACCGTCAATATCACTTGCCTTTATGTAACCAATAAGTGTATCTTGGTCAGAATGTTCTTTGACAAATATACCACTCAACGTAGTTTTCTCAATCACTGGAGGTTCATCATTATCATTACTTACGTTTATAACAATAGTCACTAAAAAATAGATTAAATGTTACCAGAAAATGAAAAACTTAATTACTTACTAGTTGTTTTTCCCTTTTGGATTTTGTAGTCAGCATGAGTGTTTTTATCTTCCACGACAACAGCCAAGTATAGGGTATCAAATATTTCAAAATCAATTGATTTTTTTGGATCGATCTCCAAAACACCACTAATATCCTTACTACTATCAGATGGATTACTTTGCTTTATGGTGAAACAACTAGAATATAAAACTATAATAAAACAAGTATTTTAAATGATAAGAAAATAAATACTTTTTATACTCTTCGAAATCTTTCTCTTTGATTGTAGCTCGATTTTTCATTGCATAGGTTCTTTTCCAATCCCAATCAATGTATATATTCAAATCTGGATTTTGATCCGGATCACTAGCAATTATTTCAATGTTGGCAAATGATATATCTTTAATATTCTCCATTAAATCGAACGAAGTGACACCCTAAAGGTCAGGTAAATGTAAATTTTGAACCGATTATTATAATAATATATGAGTATTTACATTTTTTGTGTTTATAACAGGAGCTTCGTCATTAACGTCTTGCAGTTTAATAAACAACTGTGTTGTGACTCGATGTTCAGTACCCTCTTCAGCCTCCGGAAAATTATCTCGTGCTTCAATCGTTACCAATACTTCCGGCTGCGTTTCATAATCAAAGATCTGATTATCATTCTGAGGTAGCTTTGTTCGGATGGACAGCGGCTCGCCATTTGCAGGATCCTTTTTCTCAAGCTCTATGATCTTATTGATTGCCGAACCAATCAGTTCATATGTGACCTTATCTCCAAAATCTTCGTCAAGTGCAAAGAAATCTTTAGAGTTTTCCACCGGAATAACTTCAACTGTTTTCCTTCCAAAAGTTTCTGGTATTTTTGCTATGTACTCTACTTGTGGGAATATCGGCACTTCGTCGTTGATATTCTTCAGGGTAATTATAAGTTCCTCGTCATCAGCATTTGTACCATCGTCTGCTATTATTTTAATCTTAAATGGTTCCCGTAATGCATCATTCCTGTCGTAGTCAAACTGTTTGCTATCTATTACAGAAATGGAAAACGATGTCTTCTGGTAACCTTTAGATGGAATAATCTGCAAGGCATTTTCAATGCCAATTTCACTGCTAAGTGATACAGTGTAGGTTCCAGCCTCGCGCTAAAATTCAAAAAATTAGCTTCAGAAATTCAGATTATAATCAGCATAGGTACAATATCTAAGTCATTTATATCCAATGTTGCAAGAACTCCATTGACGTTTTCCTGTATAGTTTGATCTTTATCGGATGCTTTTATATCGATTAAAGGACTATTATCATTGATATCATTGACTAAAACCACTATTGTTTGTGTTGCCTTATCGTGCGGGTCATGGTCTTCGACTGCAGTAATTTCAAGTTTAATGGTGTTACTTTCTTTTATATCTGTTTCATCGCGGTCAATTTTCTTGATTCGAATTAGACCGGCCTTTGTAGGTGTTTCGAAATAGCCCTCCATTGATGGTGGTTCAACTTTTGTAATTTGATAAGTTATGGAGTCCGAAATTCCAACATCTCCATCAGTCGCAAGTACTGTAATTTGGTCTTCCTTTTCCTCGTCGATTTGCTTACTGCCAATTAAATTCTGCCATTTAGGAGGCTCATCCGCTAAGTCATTTATATTTATTACAATCTTAAGTGTGTCTTTATTTATATCTCCAGATTCATCCTGTAACAAAAAATCATTAGAATATTGTGTACTTTGTGTGCATACTTATAAGTCTTCTACCTCGGCAATCCAATCAAATGTTATAGCATTTTCCTTCTCAAAATCAATTTCTTCTGTAAAAATGATATGAACTGTGGCAGTTTCCTCAAAATGCGTTATTTCAGACATCTTAAATCTTGCATCTGTACAACTTAATGTTATACTGGGATCAATCTTATCTCTGTCGCTTACAACAAAGTAGCATTTAGTAGGCCCTTTAGTATTTTCATCCATTGAACATTTACTATTGTCAAGTTTGCTTAACACAATGGGATTATCATTGAGATTTTTCACATTTATTTGAAACTCCAAGAACATATCAGCATCGGAGATAGATATATCTAGTCGGGTAATATCTTCATAATCAATATTCTGCCGTGTTATCAGCTCTTTCTCCTCATTAATTGTAATGTAAGCCCAGTCTCCAGATCTGCCAAGGTCAGCTACAGAACCGGAATATAAAAGTTTACCCAACTTGAAGTTTTGGCCTGTATTTTCATCCAGAGTAATGATTAATTGAAGACCGTCTTGACTATCAAGCTTTATTCCAGGGTCTGAATTTATCTCAAAGTAATCAGGGCCCCATTCTAATACAAAAAAATAGTTTAAACCAAAGATAGGTAACTGAACTGAGATAATATTTATTAGTGCTCTTTATAATAAGTACATACGTACCATCTGCGTCGGCTTTTGTTCCAGTCGCCAGTATAAAAACTGACGCACAGAAAAATACAAGATGCAAACGACGCATCTTTGCTGAATTTACGCTCACACCATGCAAACTAATGAAGTTTACTAAACGACAAGTGATGTATTGATTAAAGAATCTATAGCTTGAGCTGATAAATAGTTTAATCACAAAGATTATTGGCTAAAAATTCAGTTATCTCTTTGAGCGAATTTGATAAAACAGAGTTGCGTATTAAATTTCATGTCTGATTATATGTACACACTATCCACGAGTTACACTATCTTAAATATGTATTCATTGAAAAACCACTAAGAATAACTCTTGTGGATAAATATTATACTCGTTAGTACATACTTATAGGTAATATTAATTGTGTGTTATTCCCATAAAATGTAATAAATTGAACTCTTCAAAAGATTAGCATCTTATCTATACCTACTATAACGTTAGTCATTCTCCAGATAAAGGTAAGTAGATATATTTATTACAAGATAATAAAATAAAATAAAAATAAATATTTATAAAATACACCTTAGCAATGCATGTACATTTAGAAATACATGTAGAATTATGTAAATACTTACAGTAGATACAGAGTAAATACATTGTTACCACTGTGGTTCATATTATTATAAAGTTAGAGGAATAAGTCATTTCACTGTTCAATTATTGTTATAATTCTAACCTTAAACGGAAAGTGTTTTCTTATGTTTATAGGTCATATTTGTCAACTTTCCAGATTCACGCTCTGATTTACGCTTTCGCAGCTTAATAGGTACAATCGCACAATTTGCAACACCTTCTTTCCCAATTTCCCCATTATGTTCTCCATTCTCCTTCACCCTGCTACTCCTAATACTTTCGGATGTATCTTCGTTATCATCGTCAACTTCATTATCAAGATCACTTCCACCTCTGCTCATGTCTTTCACATTGCAATTGTCTCTCTGGCGCAGATCACGAATATCATCAACGACAATTTCTTCTTCTTCACTTTCCGAAGACGGCACTTCAGGAGTTACAGTTTCGTCTATGTAAAGTTTCTTTTCTTCAGTTTCTGTATTATGTGCACCATTCTGTGATGGATGTGATGAGTTTGAACCATCAGCAGTGACCGTAGTACTAAATCCATTGCAAGGTCGTTGACTAGCCTTCAGCTTTGCGGCTTGGAAGAAAACCGACATGGGTAAGGGAATGGGTATCGGAATAGGAACGGGAACCATCACTGGATACGGTACCATGACCGTAACAGGCGGAAGAACATTAGGCCGAGGGAATGGCTGAACACCTGGAATCCCACCAGGTGGGAGAACTTGCCCTGGAAGTGGCCTAGACTGTGTCTGCGATTGAGGTTGATGCGATGTCTGAAGAATTGACTGATGAGACATGGGACCATTGAAACGAGGAAAGTTGAAAGCACCGCTTGGTGGGCCTGGAGGCGCGAATAATCTTGAAGACAACTCGGGAAATTCCGAATGATTTCCGTTGAGAGTGGGTAATGTTCCAGAATTTGAGGTCGCAGTTGCATTTATAGGTCGTATTCGTAGATCCTGGGCAATGTTATTCGTGGTTTGTAGAGGTGTATTCCGCTTGCGCATCTTCTTCTTGCGATTGGGCAAGGTAGAAACAGCCTTCTCTCTAGTCGGACTTGCAAGCAGTTTAGAAGGGTGTGCGACTGTTATCAAGGGTAGAGGACTCGTCTGCAGTTCATCAACTTGCAGAGTGGCCGTGGACCCTCCGGGGGAAGAAGGTGAATGTGGTGACTTACAGTTGCGCATCCATAAATCCGGCGTGATCAACCCAGATGTACTCTCGTCGTTAATTAAATGCGGATGCATTTCAAGATGTGCACGAGTCTCGCGGCAGAAGATCTGCATTTTGTATTGATTGAGACATTTATCCGAACAAAATTGCAATTGTGATGCTCCATCCTAAAAATAAAAAGTCAATAAAGTGATTCCTGAGCTGTTATATTATAGTAACTGTACCTGGAAGTCAACATATGATACGGTGTGTCTTACGTGTTTGCACCAGTCACATGTCTTGTTCTTTTTGAAACTTGCGCGTCTCGACT
>NBZA01003713.1:0-18449 GCA_003054995.1 Aleochara bilineata
TTTTGTTTTCTGCATATTTTAGGATCAGAAGTGCACTCCAGAGGCAGATCACCAAACAGCGTACGACTGGAAGCCCATCTTCATCAGTCGCTTTCATAATTTTCAAGTTTCTAATTCAGTTTCGATTTCTAAAGTTCAAATTGATAAACAAAAGTGACAATAATTGTCATCAGCTGCCATGTGTTTAAATACTGATTGATGTTTGCTGATTGTGGGTCAAATTAACCTAAAAATATATTAATTAACAAATAATACAAATATTTCGGTAATTTTGTTACAATTAGTTTTAATTCAATACAAGTTGTCATGTAATTTGCGATTTTCGTCAATTTTATAGATAAAATAACCTATAAACCAAAAAATAAACAAAGAATACCAATTTAACCTTAGGTTTATGCCTTATTTTCACTATTTTTAGCCAAACAACGCTCAAAAAGGCGTGAAACTAAATAAATATTCGAAAATATTATTCATATTGTAAGCGTACTGAGGATCCGGCAACGGTGCACTCCGCGAAGTACGTGGCAACGCCGTAGAACTGCCACGTGGCAGAAGACGAGCGTGGGTAGACGTAGGTTACAAGGTTAGAAGCAATTTAGTCAAGCTGTAACAGTGCATTGAAATGGATGTGTTTAGTGGTTGGTGTTCACATTAAGAGTGGAGAAATTATTAAGAAGTGATAAATAAAGAGTTTTGCAGTATTAAATAAAGAGTGCTTACAATTCATTTTCCTTGAGAATAATAACCTTTAAAATCCTAAATAATTACAAGACTACTTGTGCATACATTAACCTTACATTTGATTTCATTTTCGTGTTTTATCTTCGCATTTCTAGCAAAACAAACGCCCAACAGGGCTTAAAACTACCAAATGTTGTTAATATTATACATTTTCCTAAAGAAAAACCTTGAATAACCTAAAAAATTGACCCAAAAAACCTTTACCAAGTCAACCATTTTTGTGTTTATTTTCAGGTTTCTAGCTAAATAAACGCTCAAAAGTGCTTAAAAGTCTTAAATACTAGTAAATAATGTTAATTTTATACATTTTCCTAAAGAATAATCTCTAAATCCCTAAAAAAGAACTAACATTACAACTTGGAAACTTGTACTGAATTAATCTTACATTTGACTTCATTTTTGTCTTTTATTTCCAGGTTCCTAGCAAAACAAATGCCCAAAAGGGCTTAAAACTCTTAAATAATCATAAATAATGTTATTATTATACATTTTCTTTGAGAATAACCTTTTAAAACCTAACGAATTAACTAAAAGTACAAAGAAACTTTTACTCAATTAACCTTACATTTGACTTCATTTGTGTGTTGTATTTTCAGATTTCTAGCTAAATAAACGCTCAAATGCTCTTAAAACTTCTAAATACTAGTAAATAATGTTAATTTTATACATTTTCCTAAAGAATAACCTCTAAATCCCTAAAAAATAACTAACATTACAAGGAAACTTGTACTGAATTAACCTTACATTTCACTTCATTTTTGTGTTTTATTTTATTTCTAGATTTCTAACTAAACAAACGCTATTAAGGGCTTAAAACTATTAAATAATCATAAATAATGTTATTATTATACATTTTCCTTAAGAATAACCTTTAAAAACCTAACAAATAACCTAAAATTACAAGACAACTTGTACTGAATTAACCATACATTTCACTTCATTTTTGTGTTTTATTCTTAGATTTAAACAAAACATTATACCTAAACAAACGCTATACCTATACCGTATGACTGTGATTATGCTTATATGATGCGTGAACGGGGCCTTATTTGAAATAAAATTAGCTAAAAATAACAGAAAACTGTAATAACCTATGGGTTATTTTTAGATGTATCTACTTTACCTCCAGCAAGCTATGCACTATAATAACTATGTACCAAGAGGTGGTGTGCGTACTTCAGTGTTCTATGACCATGCTGCACTGGTTGAATGTCGGTATAGAAGTGAGCGTATGATGATTTACTAAAGATTTATAACTGCAAAGGTCACTGTAAAGTAGTTGTGAAGAAAAGAAATCTGTAATTGTAAGTTGTACATACAGTTAGTAACAATCAATATGCTTCAAACTTGAGAAGAAAACATTCAAACAAAGAATACAAACAAAACTGCATCAAATATTAATTAATTAATTTAATTAATAATTTAATTTAATAACGAAATCTAATGTTGCAAATTAAAAACTTTGATTTATATTCTTCTAAGCCAGTGGTTCCCAATCTTTTTTGTGCCGTGCCCCACTTTAGCTTTTCTAAAGTCCATATGTGCCCCCTTTATGTATCATTTGCCCCCCATATGTAACATTTGCCCGGTTTGCCCGTACCAAAAGGGTTAAACACGTGTCGAGTACATTTTATAATTGCCCCCTTTAACTATCAAATTGCCCCCCTGTGGGGCATACGCCCCATGTTGGGAAACACTGCTCTAAGTACTTTTATTATGACTGTACACACTGTCAACTTCTTCTCTAATTTACAGCTGTGAATATGATGACACACTGTAAAATTCAGAGTAACTTGGCCAATTTGACAAAAAAAAACTGCAAAGTATCTAGAGTGAAGGCAAATACTGTGCATAAATGTGCAACAAAATGCAAAATGTAAGCTTTTCTGATGCAGATACTTAGAACTATAATAGAAAGAAAGAAGTCTAAATCTAAATTAAATCAAAAGTCAGAAGATTTATAGTCTCATTCGATTAGAGGTAAGAAATGAATACGGAGTAGAGCAGCGATTCTCAACCTATGGTCCGACGGATCACCACCGGTCCGCGGACGAATTTCTTATCTAATTTTCTCATGGTAAATCCCATGTCACCGGTCCGCGAAGTTTTATCACAGATTTTATCGGTCCGCGTGCCAAAAAAGGTTGAGAAACATTGGAGTAGAGTACAGTATGTACTGGTACTTGTAATCCTATTATAAGTTAATTGCAGAGACCATGATTTATTACGCGTAAACCACGAGAAATTCCAATAGATCATCTCAATCCAGGCCCAAGCCTGAACTAGAGCAAAGCAGGGATTTTCAAGTATGTACACAGTTCATCTGCACAAGAACAGCAAAAGGAGGAAGAGAGACCAGGATAGAGAATAGATGTGGGGATACAAATTGAGCATCAAATTCTCTCCCTAGGATTAAATATATCGTGCATGCAGCAATGCAAACATAACCTAACCTAACCTAACATTACTCGGCCGACTGCGACTAACCGTTGCAATGCGTTGGATCAATAACACAATATGCTTTACTTCTTGTTTCTTTCCTGTGATCTACGTTCATATTATTTTGTAATTGTCCATGCAATGCGAAACAATGACTTGTTCCTTGCTCCACAGTCAACTGAATTGTTTCGTACAATTGTGGGTGAAGTGCAAATGCGTAAATAAAATAAATAGCCATACGCAGTAAGCCACGAGCTAAAGTGCTTTAATGGCTTGCAGTTTATTACAGACCCAGACCAGACACTATTACAGTTTCCTGTTTTCTGCTTTATATACTCGTATAGAAATCTGTATTTTGGAAAAAGTTTTGATATCGTTTTTATCAAGTGCATGATTTATGGACGAACAGTTGTTATACGTAGTCGTTCCTCAGCTTCTTGGAGTTCTCCAGAGACGCGTTATAAATCTTGAGAACAAACTGTTATTTCTTGCTTGTGTTCTCTTGTATTTTCTTATAGATTTTGGCCGTGAATAATGAAATATTGCAAGGTGTGTTTCTTGAAATTTGTTTATGTCCAAGTAAAATCAGGAAGAGCTGAAGTGGAAGATATTGGATTGTGTGTTGAGTGAGTGAGTTTTTTATGGCGAGCTTAGCTCGTCCTATTCACAATTCAGTTGAAGTAGGAGCTTGAGTTTGTAGTGCGGTGCGGTCTTGGCGATCCTGATCAGACGATCAATTTTATGGTGTCAGCAAACTTACTTCATTCGCCATTCTCTGTATATTGAGATTCAACTTCTTGAATGAAAGCAAGACTCTACAATGTAATGCAACCCCAAGAAGAAGAAGAAGATCAAGAATTCTTAGAAGAAAACTAAGAAGAAGTAGCACAAGGAAAAGAACAAGTAGAATAAGCTTTAGACTAGAGACTGGACTGCATGTGCTTGAATTTACATAAATGAGTGAATTGTATTTTCAAGTCAAGTCAAGACAAATTGAGTCGAGTGTAACTAAGAAGTGATTGAGTGAAGATTTTAATTTCTAGCAAAAACCAGCCAAGTCAAGCACAACTGACTCAAGTTGTGCCAAGCAAGAATAATTTGTATCTTGTCAGCGCAATGTGTTTCCAGTTCTAATTAACTCTAATTAATATCATCCTTCTCCCTGAAGACGTTGTGGAACAATTCAGAAGAAGAAAAACGTAGCTACCAACTGACGCACCATAAACGCATTACATCTTCATCATTTTCATCTTCAATCTTGGTTTATACAGAGAAACGTTTGAAAATAAGTGTTTGTTTGTTATTATAGTTTTTCTGTTCACTGACAATTGAACTTGACAATGGATAATGAGCAATAGTTATTCCCAACACGCAAAGCTTATCCCCAAAAGGCCACTGAGAACACTGAGCACTGGGGATATCACTGAGGTGTTGTGATAACACAATGCCTTGCACTCTCTCCCTCGTTGCATTGCAAACTTCAGACTTTCTATATAGTGGCGAGCTTGAGACGTGGAGGTGGCTTGTTAAGTGGCTGTTGCTGAGTGGGTGAGGAAACGAGGAGCAGAAGGAAGCGAAGGCTGATGGCGCGCTGCCGCTTGACTGCGGCTCGGCCTGAGACTGAGACTGTCACTGCGACTCTCAATGAAATACGCTGCTCTTCCTCCTGATGGCTGTGATTATGCAGCGAGGCAATGAATAAAGAGACATCCATACAGATATTACCAAGTGGAGACTTGTCTCGGTTGTAGAGCCATACAACGATCTAAGAACAGACGATAAGTTCAGATATTCAGATACAGAATCACAACTTAAATGCTCACAAGATCACAAGAACGAGTCTTAGACCCACAACTTTCAACAAAGTTAACAGAATCTCGTTAGAGATTAACTCGTAGTCAGATTTGAGGAAGACAATTCTTAATTTTAGTGAGATGACACGTCTGTACTGTTTTTATTGGTTTGTTCGCTCATATTTGTTTCTACATTTAAACACAGCTCTCAGCTGTAAGTCTGTGCGGTTTTACTTATTGTACTTTGCATTCTCAGCTTGATTGCTACACATCTGGGGTCATAACTTATACTCATCCCCCCTATCCATCGCCCTATGTTTATTAACCATAGTCACCCTGCTGTGTCACTTCCTCACGTCAAAAATAACAGAGTTTGCAGAAACCCTGCACAATAGTTTGGCAGTTAAAGCAACAGCGGTTAAAGCATCGCCCCTATTTGTATATAATACCAGAGAATGCGTGTGTAACTGAGAGTTTTAAAGCAAAGCTTGAACAAGCAATATCATCATTGTCTGATTCATAAGAAATGTGCTCCTGTCTTTGGTCATTTCTCAAGGAACAAAACTCAAAGTGATTACAGACGTGTCAAGTAAGTAAGACTTTGTCTAATTACAATCTCTTGTTACTGCAATACATTTTGTTTTTGTTTTGTAATTTATTAATGATTTTAAAATGGGAATAGTAAATATTTCTACAATTATATAATGTGCTTGCTATAGATGGCCGTTTTGCTAATTAGTCATTAATTCATTCACTTGTGCATTCATTAATTATATTATTTAATCAACGTACAGCCTATTTTTCTGCCCATTTGATTGTTTAATTTCTTGTTGAGTGACTTCTTTCAATTAAAACAAACTTATAATCAATTAACACTCATTCATATATGAAATAATTAATTTATTATTAGATTATTAGATATATTATATTGGATTAAAACCTTAATTGTTTTTGAACCAAAGTTAGGTAAATGAGAAATACATAACACCTTCTCAGAGTTGGATGATACTGTGTCTTTTCCCTGTGGAATATCGTTTGTTGATTGATTATGATGAATTGGAGAGTGATGTGAACACTGAACAATAATAAATCTAAGCAAACAAGCCAGCAGTGTTCTCTCTAGTGCGTGATTTTTTATTAAATTTTGTGAAAACACAACATAACATGACATGAAACGAAGAATGTACGTACGTACTGAAAGTGGGAAAGGAAAGTGTATGGACATACGTTCAAAATGTTGCATTGTGTTTGCTCAAGCATTTAGTCCTTGCTGTTGTACACTAGCTGGAGACTAAGCAAAACAAGCAACGAACGCAGGAAGGAACAACTTTGCACAATGCTTCACCGCGATAACTTAACTTCACTTAACTTCATTTCGTCTAAACTTTACCAACAAAGGAGTCAAAGTACAGACCTATACGCAAAGTATGTTACTTTGTTCTTCTTTTTTATTGTTAAATATTTAAATAATTTTAGCAATAAGTAACAGTTTCTACAGCACTTTGTATCTACGTCTATTTTTGTGACATTATGCTCTTTTTCACACACGAATGTGAATATAAATTTTTCACAATATGTGCATAGTTTTTTGCACAAACCGACAACTGTCACCTGTTTTTTCACAGTATTTATAAGCAACATAAAAACACATGCGGTCGTTGTTTCCAAGTTTACATTAAATAATTGCATCACACGTACTGAAATGAAATCTAATGACATGAAATGAAATAGAATAGAATACTTACTCTAGTTTTATTCAATAAATTCTATTAATTTTGTTTGTTTATTTCGTCATTGTAAGGTTTATTAACAGTTTAAATTGTGTTTGGTGAAGAGATTAAAACGTATAATCAATAAACTTTAATTATAATTTAGGGAAAAGTTATTAAACAACTTTAATTGGCATTTTGTGATAAGTTTTTGATAAGTTTAAGTGTTATAAGTGTCAAATATTCAAACTATAATTAATTACACCACAGAAAACTTTGAATTATTCATGGAAATGTGAATAAAATAACCTAAAAACCGAATTAAAGTTAATTATAATTATAATAATTATAATAATTATAATAATTATATAATTAATAAGTATTGTTGAATTAATTGATAAATAAACAAATTATATGTATATATTTTATACTTATACTTACTTACTTGCATTTAGTTAATTTTACAACGAATTGAAGAAAAACTTATCTGGGAAATTTACTGCTTCAGAAGGTAATTTATTCCGCCTTTTTCAAGTATTTACTCTTCTCTTCTCTTTAAAATCAAATCTCAAATCACATCGAACTTCCTTCCTTCGTTCAATAGAAAAATTTAATGCGATTTAATATAGAAAAACCTGCATTTTATGTCAACTGAAGGATAAAATCTTGCAGACTCTACAGCAATTTTATGGCTTATGTCACTCTCTCCTAAACACTCGACCTGAAACAGAAATTAAAACCTGAACCTGAATCAACGATATACATTACCTATACTGTTATCTCCCTAATTATGCAAATATTTTATCTAATTGCTGTTGCATATGCAAATATTACAATCTAAAAGGAAGAAACATGATTATCCTAAGGATAAAAGTTCATACAAACCTAACCTTGAACGCAGCAAATGATCTATTTTCAGGCTCATCTAGGAAACGTCAATAATTACTTAAAAAAATACACTGTTTGTGAATGAATTAAACAATATTTAACCAGTGATTAAATATAATTATGAATTAAACAATATATTACATGTTATTAAGCGCTTCTAATGTTTTTATGTCGCTTTGTATTATTAACGTTGTTTATTAATCACAAAAATAGCGAAAGGTTTGTCTTTCGTCAATTCGCATAACAAGATGTTTTCTTGCAGAGCGCGCTCAAGTTAGAATAAGAATTACTTCTTAAACCCCATCTAAAATATTTGTTCCCCCTGATGATCAAAAATTTAGGGTATAAAGAGTCAGAAGTACGAGGAAAAGTTATCACTTGAACTAAAGGTTGACAGTGAAAAACCAGAAAGATGAACTTCAAACTTTGCTTAGTACTCCTCAGCGTCTTCGCAGGCTATGGTAAGTGTTTTTCACAGTTGATTTGTGATTTGTTATAAACCTGGCTATTTATCGTTGTTTCAGTGCTTGCCCAGGAAGAAGAAGCTCGAATTATTGGAGGTCAGGAAGTGACCATCGCCCAATATCCATACCAAGTGTCGCTGCAACTGAACGGCCGTCACTTCTGCGGTGGCACCATTCACAATGCACGTCACATTGTGACATCAGCTGGTTGCCTTGCCCGATTGAAGTAAGTTGTACCACATACCCTAACACGTTCCCTATCTCTGTGTGACAAACATGTGCTGTCACGCCGTCCTCAACGTGTTAATCATGTTTGTTTTTGATTTCAGTAATAGCACAAGAAACCTGTCGGTCGTTGCTGGTCAGACACGATTGTCGGAAACCACAGGCCAAAGAATCCCAGTTCAACGCTATACAATCCATAGGAATTATCGGCGAGCGGGGCCTGATTATGATGTCGCTGTTGTGCGTCTAGCAAGCGCTCTCAGCTTCGGTCCAAATGTGCGACCTCTTGCGCTGGCAACCACCTCGGTTCCTAGCGGTTCCACGGTCAGTGTGTCTGGCTGGGGCAGGAATCGCGTTGGAGGCAGCACCACGCCTTCCGACGTCCTTCGGGCAACGAATATCCGCGTCAACTCGAGGAGATCTTGCCAAGTGCAGTACGGTTTGAACTTGACTCGGCGTATGTTCTGCGCTGGAGGCGGTGGAAGTGGTTCCCCATGCCAAGTATGTATTGACAATATGGAGAGATGATATAGGTGATCATGTTTTTCTTGTTGATTCAGGGTGACGTCGGTGGTCCAGTTGGGTTCCGGAATACTTTGGTAGGCGTTGTTTCTGTGGCTCGTGGATGCACTAATAATAACCGTCGGTCGCCGGGCGTCTACACCGACGTCGCTGCAGTCCGAGCCTTTATTGTTGCAAATTCTGTTTAAAGTTTGAAGCGACTTGGTAGATGATGTATGACCTTGCTTATGAAATATGATTATCCACAATAAATAGTTTAGTTCAGCAGTAATTACTGATCATAATTGATTTATTATCACCTTATTAGCACCTAAACGATTGGATTATTGATTAATTGATTCAATTATTGATATATACGGGACTATGATAAAAGTGACTATGATAAAAGTTATAACCGCCCAGAGGGCAGTGATTAATACAAAGTACTTTGTATAATCAGATTTTAGTTCATTTACAAAAGTTGGATCTTTGTTGGTAAAGTTTAAACGAAATGCTGTTGAGTTAACTTATGTTATCGCAGTGCGGTGATGCATTGTGCATTGTGTTGTTCCTCCATTCGCCTTTTCGTTGCTTGTTGTGTTTATTTTTTAAATTTAGCAAGCAACATACTCAGAAACGGAGGCAGGTTATTATCATTCTTGTGTCTTTACAGCATTTACATCATTTTCTCATTCATCATAATCAATCAACCAAATTAATATTCTCCAGAGGGCTCGGTTCACTCTCTCCTCTAAAGATAGTTGCTTCATCTACGAGTATCTCAAAAAAGTTGTACTTTCTCATTATATTATAGTTATTCATTCTAAATATCAATGAGTGTTTGTTCATTAAAATTTACAATAGTTTTTAATTGACTAAAGTCACTCGCTGTGAATGCATTCATTAAAAAGTTTAAAACACAAACAACAAGCAATGAAACGACTAATTGCACAGAAAAATAGCGTAGAATTCAGTATACATAGATACTCTGTTCGTTGATTAATTAATCAATGATTGTGTTAATGAATTAATGAATCTATTTTGCAACTTGTGACAGACTTAATGAATGCACAAGTGAATGAATTAATGAATAATTAGAAAAACGGCCATCTATAGCAAGCACATTATATAATTGTAGAAATATTTACTATTCCCACTTTAAAATCATTAATAAATAACCAAACAAAAACTAAATGAATTGCAGTAACAAGAGATTGTAATCACTTACTTGACACGTATATAATCACTTTGAGTTTTGTTCCTTGAGAAATGACCAAAGACAGGAGTACATTTCTTATGAATCATACAATAATGATGTTGCTTGTTCAACCTTTGCTTTAAAACTCTCAGTTTCAAACGCATTCTCTGGTTTTATATACAAATAGGGGCGATGCTTTAACCGCCGTTGCTTTAACCGCCAAACTATTGTGCAGGATTTCTGCAAACTCTGTTATTTTTGACGTGAGGAAGAGACACAGCAGAGTGACTATTGTTAATAAACTTAGGGCGATGGATAGGGGGGATGAGTATAAGTTATGACCCCAGATGTGTAGCAATCAAGCTAGGAATGCAAAGTACAATAAGTAAAACCGCACAGACTTACAGCTGAGAGCTGTGTTTAAATGTAGAAACAAATATGAGCGAACAAACCAATAAAAACAGTACAGACGTGTCATCTCACTAAAATTAAGAATTGTCTTCCTCAAATCTGACTACGAGTTAATCTCTAACGAGATTCTGTTAACTTTGTTGAAAGTTGTGGGTCTAAGACTCGTTCTTGTGATCTTGTGAGCATTTAAGTTGTGATTCTGTATCTGAATATCTGAACTTATCGTCTGTTCTTAGATCGTTGTATGGCTCTACAACCGAGACAAGTCTCCACTTGGTAATATCTGTATGGATGTCTCTTTATTCATTGCCTCGCTGCATAATCACAGCCATCAGGAGGAAGAGCAGCGTATTTCATTGAGAGTCGCAGTGACAGTCTCAGTCTCAGCCCGAGCCGCAGTCATGCACATGAATTGCCCTTGTGCTTGCGCAACAAAGTGAACAATGATTTAGACTCGACGCGATAATCGCTCGCCTGGCAGCGCGCCATCAGCCTTCGCTTCCTTCTGCTCCTCGTTTCCTCACCCACTCAGCTACAGCCACTTAACAAGCCACCTCCACGACTCAAGCTCGCCACTATATAGAAAGTCTGAAGTTTGCAATGCAACGAGGGAAAGAGTGCAAGGCATTGTGTTATCACAACACCTCAGTGATATCCCCAGTGCTCAGTGTTCTTAGTGGCCATTTGGGGATAAGCTTTGCGTGTTGGGAATAACAATTGCTCATTAACCAGGTTTCGTTTTAAATTTTACAAAATAACAAATCAAATAAAACAACAAAAATACTATAGTACAAAAGTACTATATTTGTAGTTGCGCATGCGCCAAATTTACTCCCACTCAATTTCACCCTTTTTTCCTGTTTCTGTTCCTGTTCCTGTTCCTGCTTGTGGATCCTGGCATCGCTGGCTCCTATCAGTTGGTCACAAACCACCAGAGCGTTGCGAGCGCTACACTCTTCCCTATTCCCCACTCATTCCCTCGCGATGTGAATTACTTCCAACTAATTAAACTCAATTAATTAAACCTAACCCTAAATGTAAACGTAAATGTGATGCAATTAATCAGCAATAAACTAAACAATCATGGGATTACACATTTCTCTCTTACGTCTGCTTGTTGGTAAGTCTTTCAAATCTTTTTACAGTTTTTTACAGTTTTCTGTAACCAAATATTTTTGTGTATTAATCCAGTAATAAAGTTCTTGAGACCTGTAATACCCGTCGGTATAACAGACACCTCCCTCCGATTTGAAAGAACCTTCTACCATGTGACTGTCAACGAAGACATTCCTCTGCATCAGGAGATAATTAGAGTCCACATTAACAATCCCTGGTTGCCTATACACAATAAGCATCCTTTGATTGTAAGTTACGACATACAAAATGGCAATGTAGGCAGCACATTCACCATTGACGCCGTAACTGGCGCCATCTCACCAATAAAAGGCCTAAACTACGAAGTATGCAACCGTGTAAGCACCCTTATCTTTGAAAATGATTATCATTGACCATTGACTGTATTTTAGTACGAGTTAAATGTGATAGCAACAAATAATTACACCGCAACCAGCACAACAGTGATCATCAGCGTGAAAGATGTCAATGAGCACGCGCCGATATTCGAGCGCCCCATCTACCGGGCGGAGGTCACTGAAGAAGATGACAGAAACCTACCAAAGTGCATTTTGCAAGTTAAAGCCATAGATGGCGATCTCCACCGTCCAATGAGCATCGTGTATTTCCTATCTGGCCAGGGTATAGACGCGGACTCTCCGACCAATAGCATGTTCAGTATTAACAGTACAAGTGGCGAGATCTATGTTCTAAAGGTGAATCTTCCTTCAAAAGTGGGCGTGTACATTTAATAACCAATCATTATGCAGGGTTTAGATAGAGATCCGCCCAATGGGAGGCCCCAGTGGCGGTTTACAGTGTTCGCGCAGGACGACCACGGCGAAGGGTTGGTTGCATATGCCGAGGTGCAAGTGCACCTGAAAGATGTCAATGACAATGCCCCCAGGTTCCCGAAGGAGGTGACTTTTGGAAATGTCAGTGAGAATGCGCCAGTGGGCGTGGTCGTGATGCGCATGCGTGCGGAGGACCCGGACACCAATGAGGGAGTGACGTATTCAATTGAGAAAAACGTCATTGAGGAGGTCAGCGGTCTGCCTATATTCTCCATCGAGCCAATGACTGGCCTCCTGCGGACGGCAGTGTGCTGCTTGGATCGGGAACGCACCCCGGGGTATTCCCTCCAGGTGGTGGCCACGGACCCCGGGGGGTTGAAGGGCACCGGGCAGGTGATCATCAACATCCTGGACGTCAATGACATGCCTCCTCAGTTCACAAGGGACGAGTGGGTGGCTGAGGTGGAGGAGTGCTCCTCGGAGAGGATACCTTCACACCCTGTGATCACTCTCAGTGTGCAGGACGAAGATGAATCCAACAGGTTCCGGTACAGTATCCTTAAAAGTGCAGGGGTTGGGTATGAGAGGTTCCGAATAGATACCAACCCTGATGGGTCGGGGTCTGTAAGAGTTGCGCAGCCCTTGGACTTTGAGGATCCCCAGCAGGAGAATGGGTATAGGCTGCGCATAATGGTCAATGATCAAGGTCTTGGTCCCGAGTCTGAGACTGAGTCTACCTCTGGTCATAATGCCTACACCTGGGTGGTCATCAAACTCAAGGACGTCAATGATAACCCGCCAGTTTTCACCAAGGACCATGAGACCCTGACCATTGGGGAGGATACACCCCCAGGTACAATAGTCCACCGGGTCTTTGCAACCGACGCCGACCAGAAGGGACTGAGCAAAGTGCACTTTGCCATGGACAAGGGCACCGACCCCAGGAGAGATTTCACTGTGGACCCGGACTTGGGGACCTTGACTGTCCAAAGACCCTTGGACCGGGAACATGTGCCCTTGTACAATTTACAGGTCCTTGCGATCGATGACGGGACCCCTGCCCACACGTCAATCGCCACTTTGCATGTCAATCTCAAGGATGTCAATGACAATCCCCCCAGAATCTCTGAAAAGCTCCAGCAGATAACTGTAATTGAGCATAGCCCCCCTGGGATTATCACTACCCTATCAGCATATGATCCTGACGATCCTGACGAAGACCCATCTGCCTTTGAGTTCTTCCTAGACCCAAAGGCCCCGGGCCCTGTGAAACAGGCGTTCAAGATCACGCAGCAGCGTAACACCAGTGCCCTTTTGACCTCATTGAGGGTCTTTGACAGGGAGGATACTAAAGAGTACAAATTGCCTGTGGTGGTTGCAGATTTCGGATCCCCAAGGATGACTGGGACCAGCACGCTGACCGTGGTCATTGGGGATATCAATGATCACCCCATGTCTCCTGGATATACAAATATTCAATTGTATTTCCCCAAGAACCTCGAAACCCCACACAGTGCATTGTTTAAACCTATTGGGTTCGTGCAAGTGACAGACCCCGATGACTGGGATACAAGTGACAAGTCCTACTTTTGGGGGGGTAGGGATGGGGATACAGACCCCCGGTATCCTTGGTTTCATCTCAATCAAACTACTGGCTTGATATCAGCGAAGAGTAATGTTCCTGAAGGAAGATATCACTTGAAGTTCACAGTGAATGACCGTAGACATGCCCAGGTGGGTATTCAGTCCAATGCAAGTATCCATGTCAAAAGAATACCCTATTGGGCAATCAAAAGTGCAGGGTCTATAAGGTTTTCTGGGGTTGACCTAAAAGACACTGAGTTTGTGAAAAACCCTGAAAATCTACAGAAATTCATTGAGACCTTGAGGGAGGTCTTTAAAACCCTTGGGAAAGACGTAGAAGTGGATGTTTTCAGTGTCCAACAACAAAAAAGAACCTTAAAAACAATGGATATTTGGTTCAGTATGAAGGATAATCAAGGTCATTATTTAAGACAGGGGATGATCAATGGGGTACTTTCCTTGCACCATGAAAGATTGAAGGGGGCGTTGGGTAGTTTTGGAAAGGGGATGGGCATAACCATGATTGGCATTAACGAATGCCTAACTGAAGGCAACCCGTGCCAGGGGGCATGCACCAACGAGATGGTCATTGACCCTGAGCCATATGTGATTCGGGGGAATGAATCGTCAATGGCCGGGATACAAATCCACACAGTTGCGCAATGCGAATGCAGGGCCCAATCATACAACGCTAGTGGATACGCAGAAGGCGCACCAATAAGAAGCTTCGACGGCAATGGGTGGGCTTGGTATCCACCAATGGCACACTGCGCAGAGAACCACTTACATTTCGAATTTGTGAGTGAAAAACCACACGGCCTATTGGTGTACAACGGACCAATGACACTCTTCGAAGCAACAAAAGACTTTGTGTCTGTAGAACTGCACAATGGTCATCTAAGGGTTCTAATGAACTTTGGTTCCGGGACTTTGAACCTCACCCTTCGAGCCAAAACAGCTCTAAATGACAGCCACTGGCACAGAGTGGATCTTTTCTGGGATACAGAACGCGTGCGATTGGTCGTTGACCTTTGCCAATCTGCAGATGTCATTGGAGGCGTTATCAAGGACAATGACAATGGCTGTCAACTTATAGGGCGTGTCCCAGGCTTTGATGAGTTTTTAAATGTCAATACCCCGTTGCAAATAGGGGGTGTTGCCTACCATATAAACTTTCTCTCATTGGCTGAAAAGTACCAATGGCGCCATGCCCCAGCCAATCGGGAGTTTGAGGGGTGTATCCGTAATTTTGTGTATAACACAAAAAAATACAACCTTGAGACAGAGGCGGAGCTAGTAAACAACAGTCTGATTGGTTGTGCACTCAAAACAAGTGATAATAATGAAATTACTTTGAGCCAATCATCATCAAGGCCCATTTTTTTCGGGAACCAATCATATGTCAAATATGCTTTGAGCTTTGACATGGACAAGTTCACCAATCACATTCACCTGCGCTTTAGGACACGTGCGCCCTCTGGTGAGCTACTGCGCATTGCAGATGCGCATAACAAACTCTACTGTATCCTTGACATATGGCAGTCGCGCATGCGCTTCAGGTATAACCTCAATTCAATGCGCAATGAGGAAGAGGTGATTGTCATTGGTCAACTTAAAATTGACGATGGCGAATGGCATTGTGTCCGGGCACAGAGGTACGGGTCAGTGGGCATTCTGCAAGTGGATAATGGGATGGGCATTCGCTGTAATGGGAGTTACCATTTCGCAGGCAACCAGTGGTTGGCGGTTGACAAGCAAGAAGGCGTGTACCTCGGCGGCAAGGCGGAGTTCACAGGCGTGCGCACTTACGAGGTGCTTTCTGATTTGCGGGACACTTGCATAGACGACGTGCGATTGGACGGAAGACTACTGCCCCTCCCTCCAGGGACGAACGGCACCCAATGGGGCCAAGCCACTATGGCACGTAACGTCCACCGGAAATGCGAGAGGGATACCAAATACCAGCCGGAAGTGAAAGAGCGAGAACACGGGCGATTGGTGATCGTGGTTGATCAAAGCGGCTTTGATCAATTGATAATTGTTATGATTGGCTTGGTTGGGGTGAGTGTAGGTGTCGCTGTGGTGCTGTATCATCGACGCCGGCAGATGGCGCTTACGCATGCGCTTAAGTCAAGGGATGATGTCAGGGAGAACATCATCTTTTATGAGGATGAAGGGGGAGGGGAGGATGACATGACTGCGTTTGACATACGTCAGCTGCAGATACGGGTGCCTCTTGAAGTTGCACTTGAGGAGGTCCTGAGGGAGAAGAGGCACCGTGCGGATTGTGATCCCAGAGGAGCAACCATCGATGATCTTCGGCATTATGCATTCGAAGGCTGCAATAGCACCGCGGAGTCTTTATGTTCCTTGGTTGTGGCTGTGGATGAATGACTCAAAAGTCGGAGTTTGTGCAATGTTTATTAATAAAGAACTGATATTACAAATTGTTGTGAAAACAATGCTAAGTCTCTCTAAGCGTAAAGTTAACGTATAACTTGTATTCCTTCACATAAGGCACGTATAAGCAATTCTTCACCGTGTCAGTATCACTTTTCTTCAACAGCAACAGATCGTGCACTTGAATCGTTGTACAATCGCTTACAATTCTCAAAGTGTACTTATAAAGCTTGTTGTATCTGGAGCAAAGCGAATTCAACATCCAGGTGAACGTGTCATTCGTATACTCAAACTCGAACAAGTGCATGGTTTTCCCATGAATGTAATAGTACCCTGGTTTCCTAGTATCCTCGGTCCAGACTTCCGTCACTCTTTGCGCTTGATGTGCAGCAATGTAGTGATCCATCTGCTGGGCTTCAGCGAATGTTTCATCGCACACTTGACAAGTTGCTTAAATTCACAGTGTGTTTCATGAGTGCTCAAGGAGTCATCGATTAAATATTTAAAACAGCCAAACTCCATATATTTGCAGGGTTGCCACATAAATGATAACGATTTATTTGTGAGGGAAGCAACTTTACTCATAGGATCTCGACAAATAGGACAAGTTGTCATCAGTTTCTCGTTATCAAAATAGATTTTCTCTCGTGGCATTTTGTGACCAACATGTGCCGTCACGCCGTCCCCAACGTGTTAAAGGTGTTTTCTGGACGTACGGTATTGCAACCGGAAAATGCGTGATGTATGAATGCCAGTTCTTCAACTCGATTATTATATTAAATGAAAAGCGATGCAATTCATTGCATATCCAACTTAAAGCGAAATGTAGTTGATGTTCCTTTTCTCGTAAATAGACACAGCGAAGCACAAGACTATTCTTATTGAAAATCAACTGGTAGTATTGAAACTGTGTGTCTTTGGGTGCATATTCAACGACAGCAACTGGCTTATCCATGTGCACTTGCACGAGCTTGTCTGAATGTTGCTTTAACAAATGCTCCATCAAAGTGGATTCCATAATCATTTGTTTGTCGTCGCACTCGGCGCAAGTTATTAGGTAAGAACACTGTGGTTCGTGTTCCTCCATGTCTTCATGCATGCGATGGCATCCGCGATCGTAGTATTTGCATGGATATCCAGTTATGTTCTTGCCCACAGAAACACATTTTAGGTTCATGTTTTGTGGATAGTCACTGAATTTGCCTCCCACACACGTTTCACACATGTTTTTAAAGTCTGTGTCTGAAGTTAACCATTTATTGCATTTTGAACACATCAAGTCAGCAGCGTCAAACTTGGTATTATGGTATGCATTCAATATTTCCACACGCTTTGCAAGAGGAGTTACAGCTGCCATGGTTATGATCTACAAAAGCAGAGTTTATATATTCTTTATTCTATCTTTAATATGTACTTACTCAGAAGAATTGAATAGTGGTTCTGAAGTGACGCCGCGCGACGGTATAATGTGTTCCCCGAATCTTTTCATTTGTAAACTTCGTTAAATTCCGTTCCGTTTCTGTTGCAGGAAATGACCAAACACAAAACTTTTCATAACGTAAACACACAACAGTTAAGCAAGGCATAAACGCACAGTCAACTAGATTTAAAGAAAACATTCTTAGAACTATAATGTAACTTCAAAACTTCTTATACTCATGAGCCATGATCTTACAACGTTAATTTTGTGAAGGAAAAGAGTCATAAAGCGAGTCACAATCAGTGTATTATATTCACATTTGTTCAACAAGATATTGTTATGCTCCGAACGTTCAAAACTCAAATTTCGTTCGTCGAATAGGCTGAAAAAAATGAGGTGTGGCTGTGTTAGAACACAGCCGGAATTTGACGTGAATACGTTACAGTTTAATAGGTTAAAATTAGTATGGAACTTTGTAATTAAAACGTCATCAAACACGCACAAATAGTTACTATAAAGAGTTAGTAGTATCATTGGATTCCTGATCAAATTTACGATCTAACTAGTTAGGTGTATTTTAAGTGAACTAGGAAAATAAGAGGGCTAGAAGCAAAAATATGAAAAAAGTCATTTCTTAGATCTTTAACAAATTTCAATTTTAAAGCGAAACTATAATTAAATTGAAACTTTTATATAATACAATTTATAGACTTTTATCAGGTGCATGAATTAGTATAACAACAAGCTTCTTATCATTCTTAAATTGCAA
>NBZA01003715.1:12843-24500 GCA_003054995.1 Aleochara bilineata
GCATATTCGGGGATTTCGACGTGGAAAATATCGCGAAACTCGTTGTTTAAATTACTTGCGTAGTCTCGCGACTTTCGCAGCCCGTCTGAGTCGCATTTCCGCTTTTCAATGCGGTGCTTCTCGGGTTCTATGCAGTCAGGGTTCTCTGTCGAGATGCAACTGTAACACTCAATGCAGTCAACTAAAACAAACAAACAAACAAACAGAGGAGTGATGAGTACAAGGGGAATGCAGAGTGATGGTAACGTACTGTATTTGATTGTGAGGAGCAGGCACAGACAAAACACAACTGTCTTGGACATGTTTAGCGACTGCATCTTTCGCAAGCTCTTCGGGAACGACTGGCGCCGCGTGCGTCGTCCTGCGACAGCGAGCCGTCGCTGCCGCCACCAAACAGGCCGACGCGCGCCGGATTAGTGTGTCTCTTACGCCTTTCTAGGACGTTTACTACATGATAGTATGTACACACATATATGCGTTGTTAGCGCGTGTTGAGTCCGCGAAGAAGGACGCCAAGCATTCTGGCGCCGCGTCGCTACACAGTGCACTGTGATGTCTGCGTTGGTAGCGACAGGGGTAGATAGGAGGTAGGATAGGGCAGCGGTGGTAGAAACCATAAATATGCGTTTGTTTATTCTCTTTTTCCTGCGTGCTGCGTACAACACTATAGAGCTGCAGCTCTAGAAACCAAATACAACTTTCCGAGGTCGTTGTCCCATTTACTGCGTTGATTCTTCGAGCATTTTTGTTGGCCCACCATTTGATGGAGTTAGGCTTGAGCCTAACTCCATCGAACTAAATACACGAGTTCTTTTCCAGACACTGATTGTGAACAAGTGAGCGGTATCTGAATGGGTCGTAAATCGAACATTTCTGGATATTACGAGTTCCAGCCGGAATAAGCAAGTATGTAAACGTTGCGTTCAGCACCTATCGTCGTGTGAATAAGTTGCCATTGCTACTGCTGATGGTGCTTCCAAGCTAGTTCAATGCGTGCAGTGCACACATGTACCTATCGAAAAATTAAGTGAGCTCTTCTTGGCGGGCGTTGTTGGTATAGTGCGCGCGTGTGAGCATTTATAGGGAGACACAGCGCGCTAAATCCAATTGCAAACAATTTGTTTCAACACCAACACGCTCTGGAAGCAAACAACTATTTAGTAAGCTGTCGTCCTAGCGCAATTCATTAGATAACGCAGCTTGATCTCTAGACACTGCTTGCTGCTACTGTTACTGCTGTTGCTGTTCGTTGTGTCGGTATTGGTGTTAGTGTTGCTATTGCTCCGCATATCAGTTGCGTGCGCGTGCTGTGCTGTGTACGATACTAGAGTACACAATAAACAAATCATCGAGTATTTCATATTTTTGAAAGTCAAGATGAACTTTCTGGGCGCCGTCCTTATAGCCTGTTTGGTGCAGACATGTAAGTAACGACCGATACTCAAGACCATCAATCAGTGCAGTTTTTCTCTGCTCTCTTTCAGCTTGGGCTATAAGTTGTTTCAATTGCTCTTCCTACGACGACCCAATATGCGCAACCCTCTCGAGAAACGACACTAACAGCAAGTATTATGTCAATTGCTCCGCATCGGAGCCTTTCTGTAGGAAGACCATCATCACAAGTAAGCCACAAACCATTTAAACTTTGGATATATTGGAGATACTGTATTAGATTATAACTAAAATCAATCATATCACTTGTTTCAGTTGTCGATAGCGATCGATATGTGCGTATCACTCGATCATGCGGATTCGTTATGCACAAAGAAGCGAAGGACAACTGCTATGAAACGGACGACGAATTCAAGTTCGAAAAGAGCTGCCAATGCTACACGGACGGATGCAATTCGTCGTCGAAAATGCACCTCTCGCTGGCTTTGTTCTTTTTGGCGGCCGTGGTATGGGCGTACGAATGAACTAACGATCAAATGGTCTAATTGAGTACTTAATTATCGTATTTTACAATCCGCATGACTGGTTATAGAGTTTGTAATTTTATCTGAATGTGACTAGAACAAAAATACATAAAATGCGTATTTTAATCACAATTGTTACGTCCAGGAAAAGTTCCGCTAACTCGGATTTATACATGTATTGAGTGTTTGCAAGGCTCATTGTTCATATCGTAAAGCGAAGTTCCTCTCCGGTTTGAAGCAGTTTCAACCGCATTTTTCCCACACTGATTTTGAAACGCCTGCAGCGCGACTGCAGGTTGATGTAGGCAACCCACTGAACGGCGCCAAGTTTAAAGTTGCAAGCATCAGTTATAACGGATGCCTATTGTTATTGATGATTTGCTGTTGACAATTTTCGATTGTCAAGTAAGAGTGCAATTTTCATAAGTCTGGAGTGATGCTTGGTGTTCGAAGTATTCAATATTTCATCATTCTTTTCGCGCTTATTCATTGCATAGGTTCGTCGTGGGTGGCATCGAATCGCAGCGAAGTAAGAGTAAACGCTCTCTGTTGTTGCAGATTGTTTCCAATGTTATCAATGCAGGTCGGATAAGAACAGGCGCTGTAGTGATGAGCAGGATGTAGACAATACCTATCTGAAGGAATGTGGCGAATCTAAGAATGATACAGTTACGCAATCTCCTGCAGTACAGCCCGCCGCTTCGCCAGGTGCACCCCCTGGCGAAGAGGACGAGCAGGATGAAGAAGAAGCTGACGCTGACAAAATTATACCCTCACAGAAATGGATATGTCGCAAGATTGTTCAGATCTGTAAGAACTGTACAAAACATTTTCTGACATTCACTCTGTTCTGCTTCCAGTACATATTGCCGATCCAGTTGAAACTGTGGTGATTCGTGAATGCAGCCAGAATTTCGCCACCAAAGGATGCAATAAAACGGCAAATAAACTACTCTATGTGAGCGTCTGCGACTGTTCGCTTTCGGGCTGTAATACGGGAAACAATGACTTAGTGCCTAGTCTAACCCTAATGTTTGTGCTTGAAATCATACTTCTTGTGAATCTAGCAGCAGTTGACTGATTGAGAAATAAAGAAACCGGATAAGATAATCGCGACTAACAATGATCTTAAACTAACCGCTCTAGATAAACACCACGTCTGTCACATTTATCCTCAATCCTGGCGTGTGCAGTAATTCTCACAGCCTTGCTTGCTACTTGCGTGTTTGCTCCCCACCGTTGCTGAAAGCGCGTATTCAGCGTGCACGAATTTTGGGGGGCAGCCAGCCGGGGAAGCCTGCCTAGAGCACGACGTCTAACTCAACGCAACAGAACGCAAGTTTGTTGCGAACCGCGTCCAGCAAACTTCGTCCCCTGTTCAAGTTTCCCGCTCGACTTGTGCAGTGCGCGTCACCATGGCATTCAAGCAAAACGTCTGCATTGCATCGCTCCTTGTGCTCTTCGTTCTTCTGCAAGAAGGTAGGTACCATATAAATTCATCTAAAAACAAACGAAATCAATAAACTAGCCCAAGACTGTTATGCGACTTACCGCAATGAGATCGATGGAATTCGCGGTTTCAGCAACGATCGATTTTGAAACGAAACGAACCGTAGCGAACTTAACTTTATTTTTATACACACTGTCAGTTTTTATCTATTTTGGTCTCATGCATTTTGCTTGTTTTGATGGCGAATATTATTGCATGTATGATGCTTCTAACGTTCAATTCATGCATCGAAGTAAACGTTATTTGATTGAAATTGTGTATAAATCTCATCATGCAAGGGATATTGTTATGTGCACACCGAGCGTGGCATTAATTTGGTTGATCAGCCACTTCCTTTCAATTATCGTTCGCTTGACACGAACGATATAACGATATAATCCTCTCTTCGTGTTCGAAAAAGATTAAGAGCGTAGACAAGGGCGAGCGTGCATTTGATCGGGATATTTGTAATTACACTTCATTTGCTTCATCTAACCAAAGCATGTAAGATTCACTTTACTTCCCACTGCGGTCAGCGCGGACGTAGATTGATAAACTAGACATTGTTCCTGATAACTTTCCGCTGATTGCGAGATCAAACAAAAATACGACCTATTACCACATTCAGCGATTAAGTGGCCAGCATTCAAATCGATTCTATTGAACTTCTGAATGATTGCAGGAATTGCGCTGCAATGTTACGAATGCAACAGTCATAACGACACACGTTGCGCGAAGGACGGCCTGCCAGATGAGTTATTGAGAACCTGTCCTGACAAGAATCCCGACGATAAACCGTACATCCTCTGCAGAAAGATCAAGCAAATGATTGACTTTGAAGTCAACGGATGTAAGTTTAGCAAGTTTCAGAGCTACAAATCACAGAGGAAGGTTAAATACGTGTGTTCTGTGTTGCAGTGCCACCAGACACACGAGTAATCCGCTCTTGCGGTTGGGACGATTCCAACTACAAGAATCGGTGCTACCACCGATCAGGATTCGGCGGCAGGCAGGAAGTGTGCGCCTGCGATAGCGAAAAGTGTAATGGCGCTGGCAGCGTAATGGGTTCAGTAGGTCTCCTCACGTCCACACTCTTCCTGCTAAAGTTCTCCTTGTGAGAACGCCGGAAAGGGCATGCATCTATTAGCGATTTGCCTACCGAGCTCACTAACGTAATATATTAAATGGAATTTCAGCAGGATGCATTGACAAATAGTACAATACTCAAACAAATTGTTAGCTAGCTAAGTGCCGCTATTGTTGCTCTAATCTATTGTTATCTTTTCAAACATTTTTGATATTGTTAGCATTCGTTAACTTCATGTTACAGTGAGCAGTAATTTATTAGGTATTAGTTTATTATCATATGAATTAAAACTGCCATTCATTCAATTACGGCCGTCTTTTCTTTTTAAATTCTTGCCTTTTTATCAACTCCACAAATGACAAACGTTAACCAAGTTGTGTATAACTGTACGTATCATAACTTTACAGTTGCAACATAGTTTTCTTCAAAAATAGTTTAATTTAAAGATTAAAGACTTACGTAAGGGTCATCTGGAATTCGCTTCACAGACTGAAATAATAACAATGCGGATGCACACTCTTCCTATTGCACTGCCTACGCACTTCCTAATAACGCAACAATGACAATTGTTTTGCTTGTGATTTGACAGCCTAACAGCTGTTTTGCCCAGGAATGGTATCTTTAACATGGAGAATGAACCTATTCATACATACACATGCTTATCAATTTGTTACATGAAGTTTAAAGGATATATGCTATCTTATACAACATGGAATCGTCTGATTCGTAGAGCCACAACATTATAAATGTACTGCGATAGAATTTTTCTTCTGGAGAAACATTAAAGAATTAAACAGAAAAACTTACTGAAAGTAACATATTGTATGTAAATTCCTGTCCAGTAGATTTTAAGGTTGGTCTTATCTCTTTGCAATACTTTTTGCAACTGTTGACACAGTTTCCTTCCTGACCTGACCCATTTTTCTCCATTTAGGTCATCGTTGGCTTGGTGTTTGACATTGACCCACTTCTTACAACCACCTGATCGTGCTTGACGGTGAGGTGCGGGCGTGTGCGTTAAAGCCCAGTCTGGCTGAAGTTTCGTGTGTTGCCAGTGTTCAGTTCGGTTGCAGTCGCTCGTCAGCAGCTGGTTGTGCTACTTGTGCATCAGCGATGTCATCACACTTGTAGAAGCACCACTCTTGTAGACGTTGCAACATTTCAATTGTAAGTACAGATTATATTAATTACACAAAGCTATTCGAGCGATTTCAAATCAATTAGAATCAATCGATTGAAATTAATAGACAGGTGACATGGGACAAAGAAGAGGTTTCAAAGTAACTGATTCAAATCGCAAAGTTCGCATTGGTATTGCAGTCGACAGTCTCGATGAACTAAAAAAGAAAACAATTAGCAAGTTTAAACTTGCCGATGAAGATGCCGATATATCATTTCAAACGCGCGATGGCCTCTTCATCAAAACAGATGAAGAATTCAACAACCTACCGGCGCAAAGCTTGCTGATTTGGGTGCCGAAAGGCCAGCGCGCTGAGACTGACGCCGAAATTCTATACCGCACAATACGCGAAGTAAATTTCGACTTCCTCAATACCGGTGAGAAAATACAGGAATTCTTCACAGAGCAGATGAAAACCAAAGTTTATACGCTTGCGAAGGTTCTGAAGGAGCTGGATGATGATCGCGCAAAAATAAGTACGAAGCAAGGCGATCCCGAATGGTTCAATGGTGAGTAGGCATACTGCATATGATAGGTGTACTGTACTGTTCAAGTAGAGGATGTATTTCGATATCATCCGGCGTGTCTTGCAAGTAGTGGCGTGGGCACGAAGTAGATGTGTGTTTTGTGCAAGATATTAATACATTTTACCACATGCGATCACCTTCGGCGTATAGGTGTAGAGAGCCGTTCAAAAACAAAAGAGGAATATATGTTTAGGCGATCGCAGGACCGGATAAGGAAATACTACTACGCCACCAAGGACGATCTGCTGAAGAACCGGAATCTGCCGTCGAACGAAGTCCATGCTCTGTGCGCGAAACTGAACGGCTTGCTCAAGGACTTGCAGTACTTCGGCTGTTACTTCGATCGGCGGCAGGCGGAAGCGATGTGCGACTCGCAGGGCAAATTTCAGTGTCAAGGACGCTGGGACAAGGACGAGTGTCTGTATCTGGGAACGCACGTCATCAATCCGTATCGCAGCTACGAGGAGCGCATCATGTTTCAGACATGGAACCTGGATCACCGCATCGAGCGATCGCGAAGTATTATACCAGCAATCGCTTATGCGATCAATCAAATTTGCAGCGATACTGATACAGATTCAGAGGGCAAGAAATATATTGATGTTAAGCAGATATTCACGGATTTGTTCACCCAGCAAAATTTGCACATTGTGCATATTGTTTGTCATGATAAAAGCGCGCATGGTCAAGAAAATATCGCTCGATATATTAAGAGTTAATAATGTTAAATATGTATACCTATAAGATGTATCCTAAATAATTGTACTTATAATCATAAAAGTTCCAAAGCTATGAACCCAAAAGGTAGAAAAAAGTACAATATGTTTTAAAAATAAGACGAAGAAGGTGAAGATTGTCAATAATATGTGATGAAAAAGTAGATAACTGTAATGAATAAATTTGGACACGACCCAAACACTTGGGAGAGACGTGACAAATACATAAGAATAAATAAGTTAAATTTAAGACACATACATAATATAAGAGACATGTTAAAAACAATAAGTTGTATTAAAAATGACTTGTACAGGGACGTGCATATACCACAGATCTATTAACGGCCCTCGTGTGGAAATTTTGAAGGAAAGTCCAACTATAAAGTCGAATATCTCACGTTCTATTGCGAATATTTTAAAACTGTTTTCACTGTAGTAATCTGCGTGGTACGAGCTTTCAGAAACATGTTTTGTGATATGAGGTTTGGGCCTAATTAGAAATTTTCATTAAAAAGTTATCATTTATGATAGAGCTACAGGCCGCAGACCCCGCGGCATGGATAATTTTTAACAACTAATGTTGTTAACTAATCGTAAGTCAAAATGACTGAACAAACTAAAAATATATGAGCTTAATGTTAAAAAATATCGAATGTTGTATGTAAATGAATAATTGTTCTATTTAACGCATTGATTAATAATAAAGTGGTGCTAAGAAATATTGGAAACATGAATTTACGATTTATTAATAATTATTACTGATCATCTAAAAGTTATTGCTTTAAGTTACATATGTCACTTTGGTTTTAAAACACTGCATTTTATTGGAAAAACAAACTAAGAACTGGAAGTAGCAGATGATGAGAATGAAAACAAATGTATGAAACGTCTCACATTAATAGTGATAAATAAATAAACGAATTAACCTAAAACTAAACAATTTCAAAGTCCAATAGACATGCCTTCGTTTTGAACAGAATGCGAACATACGTTTACTTCTTAATTTACACCTATCACGCGCAACTTGAGGGAGGTGAATTCAAAAACGAAAAATTAATTCATGTCGAAATAACAAGAACTGCGGGCTAAGGCGTTTACGTTTCTAAGCTAGGCCATTCACGTATTGCTCATAAATGTAAGTCTTCAGAGAGTTGTTATCAACCTTGGAGTTTGGAAATGAACTGTGTTAAGTCATACTCATCTTCATATTGCTTATCATCCCACAGTTCAGGCAACTCTTCGATCATGGCACGTACACTAGGTCTTGTGATTCCACTACTACCTGCAGTCGTTTGACTAGAACTACTCGGCTTGTGCGAAAATAAGTCAAGCAATTGGTCTGTATGCATTGTTTCTAGTCGATTATTGTCGCTACTGATGACCGTATTGGCAGTTTGCACTTTGAACTTTTGTAAACTGAAAATAGCCAAAAATATAAACAAATATTCGCTACCTTACGCTATGATATACAAACCCCATAATTTTCTCTTCAAGCGTATTACGTGTAATCAATCTATAAACGTTCACTACTTTACGCTGTCCAATTCGATGCGCTCGATCCATAGCTTGCAGATCTTTCATAGGATTCCAGTCATGCTCAACGAAAATCACGGTATCTGCACCTGTTAAATTCAAACCCAGACCACCAACTTGTGTAGTCAATAACAGGACATCGATCGAGGGATCGCTATTAAAACGTGTAACAACAGCATGGCGTTGCCCAGGCGGAACGGAGCCGTCTAGTCGCAAATAAGTTACTTCTGGCATTGTTTTCTTGAACAAATCGAATTCTATAATGTCCAACATTGCCTTCAATTGGCAAAATACGAGGGCGCGATGCTGATTGATGACGATTTCAGAGGATGGTGTTTCAGTTACACCGATTCCACAGTCCAATAATAATTGCCTATATCGTACAAGAAAATATGAATCGTTTTGAAATGAAATAAGTGTTTGCAAAATACATACTTCAGTGCTGGTAGTTTTGCAGAATGCTCGATACTCTCAAGCGTGGATTGCTGTTCTTGTATTTTTGCAACGATCGCATTGAATTGTGGGTGACCAGGATTCAAAACCAATTTTGGATGATTACAAACATTCTGCAAATAGCGCAGAGCTTGGAATATATGAGTATTGCCTTGCATTGAACTCGCGGTCGCTCCGTTCGATAACGATTGCTGTAGTGTTTGATGTGCGTGACTCTTAGAGAAGTCCTCGTATAACAATGTTTGAATTGGACTCAAATCGCAGTAATAATCTTGTGTTATCTTCGGTGGCAAATCATCAAGAACGTCTTCCTTCATGCGACGCAATACGAAAGGTAAGACTTGCCGGTGTAATGATTCCATTGCCAGAGCGCCCGCCTCTTGTTCTTTTTGCGAGCACTTCGGGTCGCGACTTGCAAGAATAGGCTTTGAATATTTGGCGGTGAACTGTTTTTCTGTCCCGAGAAAGCCAGGCATTAGGAAATCAAACAGGCTCCATATTTCCAATACATTATTTTGTATCGGAGTGCCACTCAGAATCAATCGATGATTTGCTACTAGTTTCTTAACGGCTGAACTTGTGCGTGTTTTGCCGTTTTTGATAATGTGTCCTTCGTCCAAAATGATATAATTCCATTTCTTCTTAGAAAAGAAATTCAAGTCTTTACGTATGATGTCATACGAAGCAACTACTAAACTGTATTCGTCAAATTTTTGCCGAATTCGTTCGCGTTCCGGCGGCGAGCCGTGATACTGAACCGGCTTTAAGTTATTGTCCGGCAAAAACTTTTGAACCTCGTACACCCAATGCCCGGTTAATGTGGGCGGACACACGACTAGTGAAGGTAGTGGTGCGCTATCTGCAGATTGCGTTTCTTTGTATTTCCTCGAGCGCGAATGATGATCACCAGCGAGGATACAAATACTTTGCAGCGTTTTTCCCAAACCCATGTCATCGCATAATATCCCATGCAGCTTGTATTTGTTTAGAAATGCAAGCCAATTAACACCAGCCTGCTGATAGCACCTCAATTCAGCATCAATTCTCACCTCCAATTTATAATCTGGAATGGTCCTTGGCGAAAGCAGCTGCTGCAAGAATTCGCGTTCACGCTCCCGGTGCTCATTCAAGCTGCTGGTTTTCAAATTCGGTGGTTCCGGCACGCCACCATCGAGTGGCATTAGTTGAACTAATGTTGCAAAACTATGTGTACCCATTAACCGCACGCTTTCATTTTGATCCGACATGCGACCCAGCAGAGGTACAACCAAAAGCACAACGAAAGGTATTATATCGAATTGCAAGGTGTCCACCATGCATGCAATGGCTTCAACGGCACCTTGACGGTTTAAATCGTTATCGGAAGCACCCAATAAAGGAAGAACGCGATCTATTACTTGTTCCATCACAGGCACCGAATCCATCCTTGAAAAAACGGCCAAACATCGTGATGCCATATGACGTACCGCTCTATATGGATGTTTCAAAAGCATGCAGAAACGACCAAGACACGTTTCCATGATCAATGACCGCAGGGCAGGGTGTGTACTTGGGTAAGTAATTTCAAGAACTTGTAAGATCCATACCAAATGAGCAGCATCATCATGCTTAGACATTAAGTCTTCTGCGACAAAGTTATCTAAATCCACGTTCAGCTCCAGTTGCTTGACCATCATATCCCATAATTTTGGTACTTTAGTAGGCAAATCGGCCGCAAAATGCTCGGTGATTTGAATTAAGGCATACGTAGCGCCGCGACGTTGAATTTTATTAGCTAAATGAGTATCGTCTTCATCTCGTAAAAGATCCTCCAATGGTATATCGGTATTTGGAGGTCTGCCAGGACCCCGACCAGTCGAATTTGAGCGTTTGAATGCAGCCCTTTCTGCATACCGCTGTTGATTGTCCAAAGTCACAATACCTTGATAGTTGCCAGAGGGTTTATACTATAAAATAAGATGAAATGAGCATTAAACTAGAAATAAGTAAATGATAAAATGAATATGAACTTACCCAAGAATGCTGGCCAGTTAATTCATCATCGTCTTTATTGATCACAGGCGTAAATTCCGGATCACACTTTAGGAACGTACACAGGTTAAAAATTATCTTGTCATTGGGGCAAGGCAAACGACCAAAGCACTGCTCTAATAGATGCGCCAGTCGCCTAGCAGTGACACGCTGCAGCTCTTCGTGATTTTCGCGTCGAATTGACTCCATCAATGGTTTCACAACTGGGGTTAATTTATCTGGCAGTGATTTACAGCTAATAATTGCTCCAGAAATCGCAGCTAAAGTTGCTATTGTCAGCACAGCCTGGTCAGTACTCGTTTGAATCACAGAACTTTGGATACTCTTACGCCTATCTTCCAGACTCTCGACCACTTTCGCTTTCAGTTTTAACTGATTCAGCAGATTTGCGTTATCTTTGCTCGTGATTTTCTTGATTGTGTCAAGCGTAAGCACATTGTTCTCCTCATTTACCGGTACTTTGTAGTGTTTCAACGTGGCGATATAGTCGTGCGTTTCCTGAGCTAATCGTGTAAAGCTGTGAGCAATTTCATCGAAATAGATGCAATCAGTCAAGCAGGCATGCAATCTATTCTTGAGTAATTGCGGACAGCTGGTGAACGTGCTATCTCTGATAGCCCATTCCGATATAACGAGACCTACGACCATACGCTGCAGCGCCGACTTGGTGTTGAGATGACAGAGCAAGACATTGACGAAGTAATCGATCGGCTTCTCGCCCTGCT